>APFE031531901.1:48630-86727 GCA_000404065.3 Pinus taeda
AAAAATAAATAAAATAAGAAAATTATCAAAAATTAGCATGCCGACACTTGGAGGGTGGGCATGTGGCATGCAGACACATGGAGGTGTGCATGTGGTTTCCCATCCAATGTTTTTTTTCTATTTAAGGAATGATGAGGAGGATGGAAGGGGTCTTGTTCCATCATTTGGAGGTTCTGTCTTCATTCTCTTGGGAGAGTATTGAGACTTAGGAATACTAGCAGTAGTCGTTGATTGAGGGCTCGGGGGTGGCCAGTTGTGGCAGAATCCTGCACAATTGAGCCTATGGTTGGGAGGAGAGTCGTCCCCAAAACCATGTTGCAGTAAGCCTACTTCATGCACAGGTAAGCTCAGGTAAGCAGTCTTCATTGTTTAAATTTAATGTTAATAAGTTAATTAGATGTTGATTTTGGGTTGTTACATTAGCATAGGTGTGTAATAGAGCTTGAAAATAGAGATTTGATTGTTAGATTAATTAAAATAGAGATCGAGTTGTTAGTGCAGTTAGAATAGGATTTGATTCATAACAGAGAAGAAAATGTAATGGAAAGGGATTAGCTGAGATGATTGAGAATTGAGTGAGAGGCGAGAATTTGAGTGTTAGATAGGGTTTTGAGATTAAAATAGAGGTTAGATAAATCATTGTAACAGAGTCGAGAGGGCCAAGACTCTGTAACCTCTATTATATTGAAGAATTTGATTCAGTGTGCATCTGTGTGTCAATCCTGGGGTAGACTCTAGTTGACCTCTCTGTATCCATGTTCTACACGTAACTGGGTATTTTCTTTGTTTTCACACTTTAAATGTAAATCTCAGTGTTTATGTGTTTTCTCATAAATCACGGTCATTTAGTGTCAATGGGTAATCTTGGAATTAAAGCTAAAAAATTGATTAAGTGCTTTATTTAAGTTTTCTTTAATTCACGTGGTTATATTGGAAAAGTGGGTTTTAAACAGTGAAGGTGGTTATCAGGCAAAGGAAAAGCTGTAAGTGGAAAATCGGGGTAATCACCCGATTCCATTAACCAAGTGACACGTAGCACTTGGGTGGAGAGAGTGTTAAACACACATGGGCAACAAGAGAAATATGAAAGATAAAACATGAGAGTGCGATTTTTATTAACAAATGATTTACATTTATAGTACATGTTGTGACCGTTGGGTTTCACATCCCAAGGTCTCTTGGACTCCTTTTGTCCATTCAGCTTCCACACTAACCCATTGAGGATTAGGTGTCCAACATTCTCCCCCCCTTAATCTGAAGCGTTATCTATGAGTCCAAGAAGAGAGTTGTAATACAAAATGTGCAAAAATGCATGGCAGCACTAGGCTGAATGTGCCCTCTAAAATGTTGGTATAAAGGGCGGTGGTTTAAGGATGACCACCAACACTGGAACGCTTAGTGCAGTTCCCAGAACTCTTCCAAAACTGGCAAGAAGCTGAAGTCTTCTGCTAGAGGAAGTGGCTCCTATTGTTTTTGAAGAGGGAAACCTTCAAAACCAATAAAGGGAGGTCTCACCTCGCAATAAAAAGGAGAACTTCAACCTGAAAAGGGAAGTCTCAACCTGTGATGGTTTAAGGATGACCAACAACTCTAGAATGCTTAATGCAATTCTTAGAACTCTTCCAAATCTGGCAAGAAGCTGGTGTCTTCTGCTAGAGGAAGTGTCCTCAATTTTGTTCCTGGAATTCTTCCGAAACTGGCAAGAAGCTGAAGTCTTCTGCTAGAGGAAGTGTCCCAGGTTACCAACTGATGGCATGTTCACGGGCATCTTTGTCTCTGGCTACAACTCTGAAACTGGTGTGGCAGGTTGTGGCTCAGGCTCGCTTGATGTGACTTTGAAGCTTGTAGATGACCATCATTTCCCCCCCCTGTCAGATACAAGGTGAGATGATGGAGAAAAATCAGTTGCAAGATTGTTCAATACTTTGGAACAAGTTCTGACATGTGATTGGAACATCTTCTTGGCTATTGATGCCCATTGCCAAGAAGCGATCCATCCAAGATGAATCTTTGTTCTTACAGTACGTTTGTTTTTGAAGCATCTGTATGAAGAATGGGTGGTTTTATGACAGTGCTTACATGGATGAAGATCAAAACAGTGATCTTTCAAATGGCCAACTCGGTCACAGTGTTGGCATTTCACGATCTGTTGTTGTTGTTGTTGCTGTGGAAGAGGGGCAGAATCTGGAACAGCTGGATGTGCACTGTCATGAAGGAATCCAACACTCTAAAATTGAATGGGCTTTGAGTAGTCTGGAATATGAATGGACAAGTCCTTGTCATCTCCAAGACTAGTTCTGTGCTTGTTGTGGACAAGTTGTTCCCAAGATCTGATGATGGGCTTGGGAAGTGCAGACTGAGTTTCTGGATCTGCATGTACTACTGCTGCTTTATTAGCCACTGGCTCTGAATGAAATTCAACAATATTGTCTTGTTGTTTATGGGAGTCTGCTTCATTGTTTTGAACAGAAACAGGTTCAGAATGACTCCTCTGTTTTAATTCTTCTTGCTGTAGCTGAGATTCGAGTTGCAAAAAATCAATTTTCTCTTGTGCATTTTGTAGATAGACCTGAATGTCTGTGAGAGAAAATTTGTTGACTTTTAATGTATCATGATTAGTAGACAATATGAGAGTTTTGAGGAACTCTAATACTTCACTGATTCTAGCCATTTTTTTTCTTCAATGTCAGATTTACACCTTAAAAACTGATCACAACTACTACTCAGTGCAGAAAAGTAGTACCCACTCACAGTACACAACAATATCCTTCATAAATGTGCAGCAAATGAATCAAGGAATCAATGCATATAAATGTAGATAGAGACTATAATAAGTTTTAGTACCACAACTGGGGCAGCAACAACTGAAAACTTGCTTGGATCCTTCAAATACTCCTTCAATTTCAAATAAAAAATGATGGCTATCAAAACTTCAACAATTATAACACAATTCTCTGATCTTGCCACTTTCTGGCAATGAAGATAAGCAATGAGAATAAATTCTAGCAAGGACTTTCAGACCCAGAATGCTGCTCCAACACTTGCTCAGGTCATAGGCATTGAAATGAGTCTCTAGCACGCTGAAACAACAGTGATAGACCTCCTTACATGTCCAAATACTTAGGAAACTGTACAATGTTGGTCATCTGGCTTATATTAGTCAACAATACAGTGTTTCGTGGCCCCCACAATGTTAGAATAAACTCCACGCAGAAGGTATCACAGCTTCGTTAAGCAGAGGTGGTGCATTCCTTGTTGTTGGTTCATGTAAATATATAATATGTTGGACAAATAGTTGTGGAAGAACTTCAAAATTTTAATTTGATATCAACTTTAGACCCAGCGAGCATAAATCATATTAATAATACCGATCATCCTTTCCTCCATGTACATCATAAGGAGAACTCCACACTTCATAAGAAGAAGTCAACGCAAAAATTATGAATCCAATATTAAAAAGGCATCAAGCACAATCATTGAGTCAAAGCACCAGAACAGCAGTGTTCTTGGACAACAATATTCTTGGACAGTAGATGGCAGGGGTATTCCAACAGGCAGTAAGGTCTACCCAACAACGAGCAACATGGAGGGTTAATGGCGAACGAAACACACTCCGGTGTTGACGTGTTTCAGCATTCAATGGATGGGGCAACGATCAATACATGCTGCGTTCAATGTAATACACAAGACATCGTAAATATAAGAACTGCGTTAACATATTTTTTTTTTGAAAAGTTCCATCCTTCAATTCTTTTATAAAAGTCAAGTTTACAACAAATGGGTAGCCCCAACTCTCCAGCTTGGCTCCCTTCTCAAAGCACGTAAATATCACCAAATTACAATACCATGGAGTGTCACAAAAATTCTGTTTGCTTGGACAATTCACCAAATTCCAACCCGCAGCTCCAGTTCACAAAATTTCGTACATACCTTTCCCTTTGTTTTGTGTGTATGGTTGCAGAACGAAGTCACAAGGAAGACAAAGGAGTTTGGTTGAAGAATTCAAGCGAGCTCCAAAGAGATTCGACCTTCAATGTGGGAAAACTGAACTTGCTTCAAGGATCAATGCAATCTCCCAAAATATGCATAAACTTGGCCTCCATAGTAGGTTGGTTAAATTGCCAAGGAAATTATGAATTTAGCCTACCTCAAAGAATTCAACCTTCAATAAAATAATTTCATCCTTAATCAATAGACAAACTTGATCCCTAATCAGAGACGCTTGATTACCAAAGGAAATGAAATCTCATCCCTGAGGAAATATAATGCTTCGATCTTCTGTCAATTTGTTCTCAATCTTGATTCAAAACTCACCAACATATATGTTAGTCCAGCAGCATGATACCACCAAGATGATGTTAACAATGCTTTATTTCAACAATTATGATTTCACAATCTCCTTCGCGGAGACTTCATTCACACAGTTTTAAAAATCTATAAGCCATACTTCTCACCTCCTCACATAGGCATGGGATTCCGTTGTAAAAACAATTGATTTTCACATGAAGACTGTGAAGATTTCAATGAACATATATACAATAGTGTTTAGCATTCCAATGCGCTATGACTGAAATGAACCACTTGAAGGAAACAACATACCAAAAACACGCATATTAAATATACCCAAGAAAACACTGCGACGCCAACGGTTTTGGTTGTTTAATGCATATCACAGTCAATAATCAATCATGCACCGCGATCTCTACAAAGTTCCATTGCAGATGTGGAGCAGCAACGGCATCACAATTTGGGAACCGTTCCATGACCTCCATACCCTTTCGACTTCTTCAAAACTCAAAAACTCAATTATAACATTATATATGTGATCCAAGCAACTATTACAAAGCATCGAACCAAGTCTAAGTCGACTGAGCCACGAGTTACAAATTAGGTCGACTACGCCCGCACAGGTTCGAACCCTGCTGTTGACACAAATGAGGATCTAATGCCTGGAAATGGGACACAAAAACCTAGGAATGAAAGGAAAAGAAAAATAGAATACACATGTGTATACTCCACGCCAACACCAGCGAGCAGCGCATTCAATACAGGGTTACCATCTCGACTTCTGAAACCCTCAGTCCAAGAACATTTCCTTTGTCACCGCTTCGTATGACTCAAGCTCAAGCATGATTCCTTAGCGAAACAGTGGTCATACATTCCTTCGGCATGGATATAGACTGCAGAGCACTCAGTGATTCAGGGCACGCTCGCAGAGATGTTTAACGTTATGTGAGAAAATGTTGACAGTCCAGATGGAATATGGCAGAGGCAACAGTGTTTATGGACAGTCGCGGGAAAATAAATGTATGCCACCTGTTGTATGTAAGAGTCTCTAGTATAGGTTAATAACGTTAAAAGCAAGATTTTGTTGAAAGCATAATATGTACGCAGAAGAGAGTTTCGTTGGAATCAAGCCAAGTAGAGAGAGGGCAGGTGACAGGTGTTGGAAGAGCCTAGGTTGTAGAAAATTATGCATAGAAGGCACGTAGAGAGGCAGCATTTGCAGCAGGTCTCTTGACAGAGGGCGTAAACAATATCAAAAACGTATATGACACTGCCTGGGGCAGGCTATAATAAGGTGCAGCCGCAGGTGAATGATTAATAGCAAGATTTAGTGGGGCAGAGAGCCCAATTTAGGTCCTGTGTTCTAACAGTTGCAGATTTCAGAGAGTCTAGATAACGCTAAGGTTTAAAAACAAACTCACAAAAAATGACCACCAAAATTAGTGGCTTAAATTGGAGCAAGACCAGCAATCACCTGCTCTGATACCATGTTAAACACACATGGGCAGCAAGAGAAATATGAAAGATAAAACATGAGAGTGCGATTTTTATTAACAAATGATTTACATTTATAGTACATGTTGTGATCGTTGGGTTTCACATCCCAAGGTCTCTTGGACTCCTTTTGTCAATTCGGCTTCCACACTAACCCATTGAGGATTAGGTGTCCAACAAAGAGAAAACCGCTTTATCGGGCGGGTAATCTCCACGCAAGTGGCTCACCTGATATCGTCGTGAACCGTTGGATCAGGAGCGCTTGGATCAACGGTGGAGGATCAACGAATTGTTTTGTTGATTAGGTTGAATGACAACCATTAGATCTGGATTGAGGAGATCAACGACATAAATCGATCATCAAATTGTGTTGTTAATCGGGTTTAACATCAACTGTTAGATCTGATGGAGTGAGATCAATAGCGTATAGCAAAGTGCCTGTTTATAAAGAGAAAGTCAACGTGGGACTGACGTTTTTAGGGGAAAAGCGAGACCCTTAGTGTAAAATAAGCCATGTACAAAATCTACTTGAACGCATCTGGTTGGTTATAAAGTAACCAATAGTCTATTTTTAAGACTACCACCTTAGTTTCATCAGCCTCTTGTGTCATTTCTCATGGAGAAAACTCATGCATGTAGTCAAGGATTTATCCTTGAGGATAATGCAGTTTTGGAGGAAGGATCTTCCACTTGGTAAAGGAAATCATCCACAAGGAACAACGCAAGGAAATAGGAGCTTGGAGCACAGAGAGGAAGGCTAGAGAGAAGCCAAGATTTCCTGTGAGCATCTGTGAGGATTGTACTAAGAGTTGGCTAGCTATGAGAGCTAAGGCTTTGTATATTTCCTATGTATTTCCACCATCTATGATAATACAATAGTATGGGGTTTTTAGTTGAGGCTTTCCCCAAAGTATTTTCATGTGTATTGTGCCATTTATTCTTCTTCTTCTGGTTATATTGTTTAGCTCGATCTTTAAGCTTCTGCAAATTGATAGTAGAAGTAGGTTATAGTATTCTGCTTTGATTTATATTGCATTATCGGGTTAACCTACATCAAATTAACTTTGTACTAGTAAAAGGTTGTTTACATATAGCATGAGTCAAGTTATCAACAGAAAAAAACATCGACTAACCTAATACAAAATGATATCGCAATCACATTTTTTGATACTGACTAGATATAAGAAAACAAATGTCCATATTTTGTCTCTCATCCTCACAAAATAAACCAACATATACAACCAATTTGAAACAATATATCCATATCATTAAAGTTAGAGCTTATGTGAAGAGTACTTTTCTGGATCCCTAAAAATTATTGTTGGTGAAGGTAATGTATATAATCTCCTTGGATAGATAGTTGTGCCCCACCTTGGATAGTGCATCTAGAATGTCATTTTGTTCCTTATATAAATGAATGAAGGTCACCCCCCTAAAAATGTTCAGTCAACTGCCTAATCCTTTGTAACTAGTTTATCAACAATGGTGGGTTGAAGGTAGACTTCTTTGTTACCCACTCTATAACCACCTTATAATCTCCAAATGCATCCATTTTCTCGATTGATAGGCACTTTGCACAATATAAAACCCCCCATAAGGTAATGACCTTCGCACAGGTTTGGGACCTTCACCTCCATTACAATTGAAATGGTAATGATATCGAGGCTTGATAACTATATATGCACCACCACCACATATATATATTTTTTTCGCCCCATCAAAATATCCCACAGGATATCTGACCTAGATATTCCTTGGATGAATGTGTCTCAAGGGATCCTTTTCAATCACAAGCATAGTTTCATTGAAAAAAGAAACAATCCTAATGCAAATGTACTTTATATTATGTGCATAATTCTAAAATATTATGCATTATGACATCTCCAAATACCCCATATGATATGTAGAGGAAGTGTATGATATTCCTTATATCCTATCATCTAATCCAACAAAAAAGATTCCATAGAAGATGTATTCCAATCAACATATATCTTTAATATATGCAGTATGCCATACCAAATGGAAATTGCGAATGAACATTTTAGAAAAAAAGTGGACCACATCCTTCAGATTCGATCTACACAATATGCATCTACTCGAGCCGATGAATCCCCTTTGACATAAATTATCCCAAGTTAATATCTTGTTTTGCCAAGCCAACCAATCAAAGAATCTAATTTTAAGTGGGATGTTTCAACCCTAAGTTTTCTTGAACCATCTTCTTGCCACCGAATGCTAAGGCACAAGTGTGAAATACCAGTACCAGTCATCTTTCTCGACCAAGATCTAACCCTGTACAGATTTTCCATCCCACTTGTAGATATCCTCATTTTCTATTAAAGAAATACTATCCATGTATAGTTTATGCACATATTTGTCCCAAGACTCAACCAATATGCCATATAAACTAAGATCCTAGGAACTAGCCCATAAAGGATTTAAGAAGCAAGGCCCATATGTGACCTGTATTTCATTTATGTAATAAACCCCCAGATTATGTAAACGTTGAATTAGAGGAATAGGTAAAGTATGTTCACCAACGAATCCGTGAATGGGATCTAGACTGTTCTCCACCCCAAAACTATACCCAATCTAACATTTCAAATTCCCAATTAGCCAATGCTTAATTCTCATCATACTATTCAAAATGTATGAGACAACACATGGTACCAAGGCCCCATCCTTAATCCAAGTCACCAAAGACTGATTTTTTAAATACTTTTCCTTGATGATCTGTTGCCAAATACCATCACCATTTAATGCATGCCATAAACTCTTCATCAACAAAGCCCACCCAAACTTTTCTATATCCTTGATACGCCAACCTCCATCCTCCTTACTCAAAGTAATGTCCTACAGATGAGCCAGGTGGATTTTATATTCATCTTTAGTACCTACCCATATAAACTATGATATAATAGAATTAATCCTCCCGATGATGTATCTAGGCATCAAATAAAAATGCATCCAATACACCACTATACTCTGTAAGACCACTTGTACCATAATTGGCCTACCACCTATCGAAAGCCATTTATGAGACCAAGTTAACAACCTATGCTCAAAATTTTCAGTTAACCAATACCAATCTTTAATGCCACAATTGTTCAATTTAAGGAAGAAACCAAGATACTTGAAACCTAGGTCCAAAGAAGCATCCTCTCTAACAAAAAAGCAAGCAACATTTGCCTCTTTCGGGGACGAAGCAATTAGCAAGGATTTAGTATTTCTCATATAAATACCTGTAGCATCACCAAATGTGAATATGATTTGACACAATACATTCCATTCTATAATTGAAACTTTTCCAAAGATGAAAACATCATCTACGAAAATTTGATGGATAATAAAAATGTTCCTGGAAATCCCTAATCTCGAGAAATACCCACAGGAGTGAGCCACAATAACCATTCTGCCCATGCCCTCAATGATAAGTAAGAATAAAAGAGGAGAAAATGAGTAGCCTTGTCTTAATCCCCAAGAAACCATAAAAGAGCTAGAAGGCACCCCATTAATTAACACAACGAAATTTGTAAAAGATATGCACGCCATTATCTAATCAACTACCAACACAAAAAGAATATCTCATGTGAAACCACAAGCAAAAAATCCCAATCAACATAATCATATGCTTTATGTAAGTCAAGTTTCAGTAAAAAAGCATCCTTCTTTTTAACCTCGATAGAATGTAAACATTCATGTGTAATAGCCACCACATCCTATATCTGATGATGTTTAAGTAATTCAATTTTTTGAGGCGCGATATATTTGGACAAAGTAACTTTCAATTGATTTGCAATGATCTTTGAAATCATTTTATACACAATGTTGCACAAAGAGATGGGATGATAATCCATGAAAGTAGTAGTATTAGAGACTCTAGATATCAAATTTATAAAAGTGGAATTTAATGCACCATAAATGTAACAAGATGTCCTCAACTCATAAGCTAAAAGGAGAAATTCCAACCCCATGATATCCACAAAATGTAGGAATAATTCCATTGACCAACCATCTGGTCCAGAGCTTTTATCCCTGGTGAATGACTTTAAGACAAACACCAATTCCTCTAAAGTGATTGGCCTTCCAATATCCTCGTTTTCAGCCTCATTGAACATAATCATATATGTATGAATGACTTCTAATTGTTTATCAATATCCACCCCATACTTGTCTCGATATAGATTACCAAAGCATCGAACAACCTCCAAATGAAGTTCCTTAAGTGAGGAAATGCTTTTTCCATTGCCATCCTTTAGTTCCCAAATAATGTTTTCCCACCTCCTTTTAAAGGAAAAGTTGTGAAAACTTTTCGTGTTTTTCTCACCCCCAGTAATCTAAATGACACTTTTAAGCCTCCATTCCTCCTCTTTATACTTAAGAATTTCTAGCTTATGACCTTCCAAAGCCAAAGCCAATGTCTTATGGGAATCAAAGAAAAGACCAGGAGTAGTCAGATCAGACATTGCTAGATTTTTTTTGTCAATCTCGATCAATTCATTAATATTATCTCTTTTTCTTTCTTTTCCCATTGGCACACCACCTTCTTTAATCCTCTAAGTTTCCGTCAAACTACATCCATCTGAGAGGTCCCCTTATAACGTACCCGATTAGCCCAATTAGCCCACACAAATCCCTCGAATTCCTTCTTTTTGAGCCAAGAGTGGTTGAATTTAAATGGAAGTCCTTTCGAATCACTATCCCCACACCAGTGAGGAATTATTGGATCATGATCAGACAACCTCGATGGAACAACCCAAGAACGTAGCAACCCAATCCACTCAACTAGGTTTTCATGGATAAAAAATTGATCTGAATGTTTTGCAATCCCATCTCGTCCTGATCAACCATTCCTCCATGTCGGTCTAAGGGGCGCCAACAAAATATCAACCAAAAGATTTGACCCGAATAACTCCTTGAAGTAGTCGCCCAATGGGTCCAACTTGCATTTTAAACCCCAAATCTCATTCATTGCCACAATTATATTCTGGTCACCTGGTAATATAAGTGAGCCAATCTTCAATAAGCAACAACATTCCAGTCGCTCCCAGAACCTTTGTCTAAATACGTATGGGGCATACATATTTAATATATGGAACTGGAACATAGAATCCATGGCAAAACCCGAAAGTAATATACTTAGAAATGAGGGCTTTATGGCCAAGAAGTTGAATTTAATCTAAAAGGATGTTGTGTATGTAACTAATTTAATTTTGGTTTCAGCTAATGGTGGTAATGTTTGGAATGCATTCTTTTGTTTTCCTTCTTTCCATGAAATGCCAAGATGCAAGCCTAAATTCAACTACATACACATTCCATCGGATATAAAAAAAATGCTAGAAAGTTGAATATATATATCTTGTAAAACCATAAAATAGATAAATTAGTTTATTAATTATGTAACTTATAAAGCTATGAAGTGTAAATAAATTAGTTTTTGTGAAGTAACAACCCATTGTAACATTGTAAGAGTTACACTAACCCAAAAAAACATTAACCTCACACAACCGGAATGACAATATCTTGTTATTCCACCAATCTTTCTTCCATCCAACCAATGAACTTTTAATAATTATACATATATCCCACCACCAATCTAATATTATATTTAACACAAATTATAACGACTATAAAGCCATTTCTTTGTTATAAATTCCCTCAATTATAGGGTTTTACACCCACCTATTCCATCGAATGTAGAAAACTCTCCAGCTCCCACAAAAAAAAACCCGAAAAGATAAATATTTAATATAATGGAATCTATTGTTGGAATTTTTTACTCATAACACAGTATTTATACGATAAACAAGTCTAAAAGGATTAAGTTTGTCCGAATAACCAGCGGGGAAGAACAGGTGAAGAACAGAAGGCCAAGCCAAGAAGCACGATCATACTGCGAACCGCAGGGAGTTCATATTTTCGTACTATTTGGACTCGCAGGCGTTGATTTTTCATATTCCAGGAAAGATACTGTTCCACAAATATGCGTTATATATTCAAAATCACAGCCCCTTTAAACCCCAAAGCAGGGCTGTAGGGCACGCTATTGTGACCAAGAGTGAAACACTAACATGGTGACTGGTATTTCAGTTTGCTTCAAAACCCTTTCTTAAGCACAGTTTTTCCCCTTCTTTCCCAGGGATGTACTTCATGTTCATACAATATACGGCCAGTAGACGACCTAGAGCTTCTTCATTGATTGTGCACAGGAAAGAACCGAAGAAACAACGCGGCTTTAAACGCTTACACCCCTTGGTTCAATATCCCTCTTTCAGCAGATATTCACAGTGCTTTTGGTCGGGATTTATTTCGTAGTTGATTAAATATAATTTTGCCAGAGCAGTTTACTGAATACAGTTTCTGATTTAGAGGGTTTTTCTTTTCAAAAGCGGTTTGATTGATGATAGAGACGGAGGGGTGGTCAAATACTTGAAAGATCAGAAACAGACTCATCCTTAAACCCTATAAGGATAAGAAACCCTAGAAGAATCAGAAGCGTAGTCGTTTTAAACGCTAAAAGGAGCGACCCTTAATCCCTTTGAGCTGAAAATTTCTGAATTAGAGGCTTTCCAATGGCCATTAGCGGACTGATGACGGAGATGGAGGGGGGACTAATCCCTAGAAAGATCAGAAACATTTGCATCCTTGCTCACGTGGATCATGGGAAGACAACCCTAGCAGACCATTTGATAGCTGGGGCAGGAAGCGGATTGCTTCACCCGAAGCAGGCAGGGAAGGTTCGATTCATGGACTACCTTGATGACGAGCAGCAGAGGGCCATCACCATGAAGAGCTCTTCTGTAGCCTTGCAGTTTAAGGGTTATTTGATTAATCTAATTGATTCTCCTGGTCATATTGATTTCTGCGGTGAGGTGTCAACAGCGGCCAGGTTGAGCGATGGGGCCTTCATTCTCGTCGATGCCGTCGAAGGAGTTCATATCCAAACCCATGCTGTGCTTAGGCAGGCTTGGATAGAGAAGGTTACGCCCTGCTTGGTGTTGAACAAGATAGATCGCCTTATCACTGAGCTGAAGCTTACCCCTATGGAGGCCTACACCCGATTGCAGGTACAGTGCAATTTTTATTTCTTTGTGATGCCTTTTTTTGAATTAATTCTGAATATGAAGACTTGTCAAACGAGGTTTAGAAATGCTCATAGACATACATCTTAAAGGGTGTGGAAATCTCTCTTTTTTGCTATTGTGACTCCGGTAATTAGGCACATTTGATAATGGTCTTAGCTGTTGCGATCTCTTTATTATAGACGATGATTTATTTGACTATTATGCGCAGAACATTGTCCATGAGGTCAACAACATTATCAGTGCCTACCAATCAGAGAAGTATCTCTCTGATGTTGACTCTATTATTGCGGGAGCAGGTGAGTCCCCTGAGATCGAAGAAGGGCTCGATACTCAAGAGGGGGGTGATGAGGATGCATTTCAGCCACAGAAAGGTAATGTTGCATTTGCTTGTGCATTGGATGGATGGGGATTTTGTATAGATCAGTTTGCTGATCTCTATGCTGCCAAGCTTGGGGCAAGCTCCACAGTGTTGAAGAAGGCCTTATGGGGAAACCATTATTTTATCCCAAAGACCAAGATGATTGTGGGGAAGAAGGCTGCAGGGAGCAAGGCAAAGCCTATGTTTGTGCAATTTATACTTGAACCTTTGTGGCAAGTGTATGAATCTGCTCTTGAAGGAAATCAAGGGCGTGGCATGCTGGAGAAAGTCATCAAATCCATGAATTTGACAATCCCTCCTCGAGATTTGCAGCATAAGGACCCCAAGGTTGTTCTTCAGGCTGTCATGAGCAGGTGGCTGCCACTTTCGAGTACAATTCTGTCAATGTCAATAGAGTGTTTGCCAGATCCCGTTTCTGCTCAATCAAGTCGTATTTCACGCCTTCTTCCTGGGAAAGAGGTATTAACTGATGCTGATGATGATGTGCTTCTCGAACTCATTCATGTCAGAAGAGCCGTGGAGACATGTGATTCTAGTATCAGTGCACCCAGTATTGCTTTTGTGTCCAAAATGTTTGCTATTCCAGTAAATATGCTTCCCCACAAAGGTCCTGGTGGGGAAATTCTAAACAATTTGGTGGAAGAATTAGGAGTGGGTGAGACTGATGCCGGGCATCAGGAGTGCTTTCTTGCATTTGCTAGAGTTTTCAGTGGGGTGATCTCTACTGGCCAGAAATTGCTTGTACTTTCTTCAGCGTACAACCCCTTGAAAAAGGAACCTCAGCATAAACACGTGCAAGAAGCGAAGGTGCAAGCCTTGTATCTAATGATGGGTAGAGGTTTAGAGCCAGTAGCTACAGCTTCAGCTGGTAATGTTGTTGCAATTAGAGGCCTCGGACAACATATTTTGAAAAGTGCTACTCTCTCATCAACACCTTACTGCTGGCCATTTGCAAGTATGACCTACCAAGCTGGGCCCATCTTGAGAGTAGCTATTGAACCTTCAAAGCCGGCTGACATGGCAGCTCTCAGGAAAGGTTTGCAGCTTTTGAGCAGAGCAGATCCTTTTGTTGAAGTCGGTGTATCTAGCAGAGGTGAACAGGTTCTTGCAGCTGCCGGGGAGGTTCATTTAGAGAGATGTATTAAGGATTTAAGAGAGAGATTTGCTTGTGTTGATCTGGAAGTGTCCCCCCCTATTGTTTCTTATAGGGAAACTATAGAAGCAGAAGGTGCCACTTCTGTGGACAGCTATAAGAATGTATCAACAACTGTTGATTTTGTCGAGAAGACAACGCCCAATGGGAGATGCACAGTACGGGTACAAGTTATAAAATTACCATCTGCATTAACTAAAGTTCTTGATGAGAATGTAGAACTGTTTCAAGATATTTTAGATGGAAAGTTGGGCCATGGAAAGACTGCTAGTGTGAGTTTGAAGAAAGAAAGTAAGGGTGATCCGACTACAGGTGGAGCAGGTGAAACAACAGAGGATCCTATTTTGGTGCTACAGAAACGGATGATTGATGCAGCAGACACCGAGACACATGATGGAAATCAAGGCTTTGACAAAAAAAGGGGCAAGGAAGATAGGAAGTCATTGCTCAATTTACTCCAAAGGATATGGGCCCTTGGTCCAAGGCATGTTGGTCCTAATATTCTGCTAGTCCCAACTTCAAATACTTTGGGAGGAAGTGTAAAAATTTCGGGTGGCATTTTAAATGATGACACCTTTGATATGGAGTCTGTTTTGGTCCGTGGTTTTCCCCAGATCTCAGAAAAGCTAGGCCTTGCAGATGTCTCCAGTGAAAAGTCAAATGAGGTGACTTCAAATGTCAATGGTAACAAACAAGAATTGGATTCACTTTATGCTGAAGCAGAAGGTTTGGAGAGTAGTGTTGTATCAGGATACCAGTTAGCTACCGCAGCTGGTCCATTGTGTGATGAACCGATGTGGGGTTTGGCTTTCATTGTTGAAGCCTATATATTTCCTGTAAGGAGCAAGTCTTCTGATAGTGATTATGTTGGGGAAAATGACAACAAAAATAGTACTCATCTCCCTGACCAGTATGGGCCATTTACAGGCCAGGTTATGACTGCTGTTAAAGATGCATGTAGGTCTGCTATCCTTTCAAAAAGGCCTCGCCTTGTAGAAGCAATGTATTTCTGTGAGGTCAGTGCTCCAACTGAATATTTAGGTCCAATGTATGCTGTGCTTGCGCGAAGACGTGCACGGATTCTGAAAGAAGAGATGCTGGAAGGTTCGGCATTGTTCACTGTGCATGCTTATGTGCCAGTTGCTGAAAGTTTTGGATTTGCAGATGAGCTTCGAAGATGGACATCAGGAGCTGCAAGTCCTCAACTTCTCCTCAGCCATTGGGAAGAACTTCCTCAAGATCCATTTTTTGTTCCCAAAACAGAGGAGGAATTGGAGGAGTATGGAGATGGTTCAAGTGTTCCAACAAACATAGCTAGGAAAATGATTGACACTGTTAGACGGCGTAAGGGTCTTCCTGTAGAGGATAAGGTAGTGCAGCGTGCAACAAAGCAACGGACATTGGCACGGAAAGTCTGATGTCATTCTGTAACAAGGATTTTTTGGTTCATTAGTTCATAGTCCACTGTTTTTTTGAATTGGCTTTTTTTTCTTTGAATTGAGAACTTGTAGATCGGAAAGGCAGAATTTGACAAAATTAAAACTCAGTTGTTTTATTTAGCATCAAATATCAATATATTACGAAATTGCCCACCATAATCAAAGAGATTGTAAATGCTTAAACGGCCGTTATCTTTCTTCCCAAAACATTCGATAACCTTCTACAGTTGTAATGGATACAACTCAGATATGCAACTTTGCTCCTTGTGAAGATAATGTAAAAGGTTGAACAAAAGGGTCGGGCAGGTTTATTGCAAGCATACATCCACAGTCGAAGGAAAACAAGTTCTGTGCCTACCCTTTTACTTTCAATCCATACCTTGAACCCACCATACTTCAACAAAAAATAACCTCCACAATGTATATACTGTTGCATCCATGAAATGGCAGCAACTAGTCAATTGCCAGCAATATGATTTGACACTTTCCATAAGTGACTACGTTTTTTTAATAATTATATTAAAGAAATGATTTGGTCAAGAACTAAAAAAAGCATGTCATTGAAGACTAGAAATTTCACAATCAAGTTCGAGTTTAAACTTTGGCCGAGAATGGTCACTCTATTATAAGTTGTGTAAGAAGGCCACATGAGACCATTTCTTTGTTACATTACCATATGTTTGACGAATCATATAAACTTTACAGTGATTCAAGATCACCTATCAGTAAACGGCACCTTTGAATACCTGGAATGAGACCTCTGCCAAGAATCTCATCTCTAGAGGAATATTAGAAGGTCAGTATTTTAGGGCACTGTTAGTCCCTGCCTATGGCAGGATACTCTTGTTTTCAGTTTTTAAATTAGTTCACTGTGGTATATTTCAAAAGCTTTACACTACCTAAAGTGTGGATAAGCGATATTGTTCTTTAAAAACATTTTCTTCATTTTTGTTAAATTTTAAAAAACATTTTCTGCATTTTTCTCAAATTATAAAAACATTTTCTACATTTTCATTGGAACGAAGTTATTGATGTGACGTGTGGTGTCATTGCCAAACCGCAAAAATTCCTTATTCACAATTTTGAAAACAATAAGAAACTAAGAAACAATAAGAAAATAAGAAAATAAGAAACAATAAGAGCCCTGCATTGATGTGCATTGAATAATTCGTTAACTAGAGTTGCAAGTGGTGGTATGCTAAAGCTATCAGTTCTGTCCCAGCTGTGCTCATTGCTGGTTGTGAACACATTTTATTCCTGTCCCTGTCCAGGCTGTATCATCTTATCGCGGCCACTGCCAGGAAGCATGGTGTTGTTTATCCACTCTAGATAAATTTTGCATTGCCCTTCAGTGACAATTATGCTTTACGATGAGCATACACGGTTCTTGCTCTGTCACAACATTAGACAAAGCAGCTGATTTGCATGACCCATCTATTACAACTTTCATTGAAATTATTAAACGAGTCCTTCTTGAGGGGCATTTGGTTCATCTGTCTGTTGGCGGGTGGATGCTTGCTCCCTCAATATTCTCTGTCATTCTTTGTGTCCTGGTACTTCTTTCTCTGTTGGTTCGTACCTCCTTTGACCACCTTCCACATTGCCGGCTTTGCTTCTTTAGACTGCATTGGATGGAAGGTGAATTTATTCTTCTAAACATTTGGGTACGAATTTGTTATGTTTTCCTTTTTCTTGTCTTATTTTCGTTTCATTTTCGTTGCTTTTTCTAAATACTATATATGATATGGCTTGTTCTACATGCTATAATGTTGTAACTTGTCGCAGCTATGTAGAGAAGCACACAGTCGAGGTGGGTTTCTGCTAACTGATGTCTATCTTAGTTGACATGCCACCAATTTAATACAAACGCATGCATGATTAGGCATATAACTTATGTGATGTTGCGAATTAGGCTAATTTGTATGATGCTGCGAAAGATCTTCAGCTTGCAGTTGTGTATATAAAAGCATAGCAGAGTATCATCTAAGATGAAACCACAAACAGTCTTAAGAGGAATGATTTACGATCCTTGTGGTGTCAGTTGTACCTTGCTTCATATAAATACGACATTGTTATTTAATATTAACATATACAAGGATCTACATGTCCTTTATTGATTACTCTGCAATTTTATTGATTACTGTATGGTATATCAATATGGGCATGCATACGTGGATGTTCATTATGGGGAAAACAAAGCATCGAGATAAGATTATGCTTAGTAACTGATTTCATATACTAAGTCAAATTGGCTTTGCCGTGTGATTTCATATGCTCGCACGTGCGATATGATGATCAGTCTATCTTTTGTTTATAATGCTTGGTGACACTTATTGGTTTACAAACTGAGAACAAAATATTGTATTTTCAAAAATATTTTGTTGGATATTGGTTCCACTCACTCACTGTTTGATTGAGGATTTAAAAATATTTTGTTGGATATTGGTTCCACTCACTCATTGTTTGATTGAGGACATGTGGTAAAGGTTTGTGTAAAGTTATAGAGTTTGAAGATCCAGATTTAAACAGGTATGAAACAAATTACAGAGATAACCATAAACACAAAGATGCAGCGGAAATAATACTTCATTTTATTAATGGAAAACACTGAAATATGCTTACAAACAGAAATGGAACTAAACTAGCTAGGGCGATGGTAGCTTATCTCTGAATAGAGATGTGGCGGCTACATGCCTTTGAAAGCCTTTGAATTGTGTAACAATGAGGATCGAAGGCCTATTTATTGTTGAGAAACAATGGAAACTTTAAACATCCAAAAACTTAACCCTAGAAGATGAAATGCCAAATTGTGGGCTCTGTTTGGGTAAATTGGTACATCACCTTCCTGGGGTTGTAACTTTGGCATACGATCTTCGTTTGATGCACACAATATCTTGTTAGAAAGATTTATTCGAGAACTACAACTTTGAGAAGAGCAACATCGATCCATGGACCCATGTTGCTCCCAGGTTTCCCAAAAAACGTTGTTTAGGTCCTCAAAACGGCTCTGAAAGTTCAGGACCCGAAAAAACTGCTAAAAATAGTAAATTGTGCTACAGTTAAGGAAACTGAAACGCTAAAAGAAACAATGGGGGGGGGGGGGTCCAAGTGGATTTGACAGGTGGCCACCAATATCCACCTGAATCATTCTTCCTCCCTTAGGAAGCAGTGGTCCCCATTGCGTTGAGTTTCTCCATGAGATGAGGAAACTTCTGCTGAACTTGGTCCCTGGTGAAAAAGTTGGCTTGTTTTGACAACTCGATACAGTTGGATATTCTGCTGGCGAATGTGCTTGATCTGTGTGTCCATGATCCGATTAGTTGCAACTTGTTCCATGCAGTCTGGATTTAACTCTGTGGGTGTGAGATGTTCTGCAGTGTCGAATGTGTCTAGTATTGGTGGAAAGTATGGCTGAAGGCAGTCTACATTGAACACTGGGTGCAGGATGAGGAATGGGGGAATGCTGAGCTCAAATGCATTGTCTCCCACAACCTTGGTAATGGTGTAAGGACCATATTAGAGTGGTCTGAGTTTCCAATAGGCTCCGGGAAGGCGTTCTTTTTGCAAATGCAACTAGACTTTGTCGCCCACCTGAAACTTGTGTGGCACCCGATGTTGATCACGTCGTTGCTTGTACTTGGCATTTGATTTTTACAGAATGTCATGGACCTGCTGGCGAATATGTTGGATGTGTTCAATGAAGCTGTTTGCCTTATCTATTTCGAACGGGACATGAGCCAAATCTGCATGAGTCGCTGCAAATGGCATGGTTACATCAATGGGACATAGTGGTTGGAATCCCAAGTCCACCTGAAAAGCGCTGTGGCTAGTTGAGCTGTGGAGAGCCCGGTTGTAGTTGTGCTGAACATAAGGGAGGCTCTTGTCCCATGTGCGTGGATGCTTTGAGTTGTACATGCGCAGAATGTGTACGATCATCCTGTTGACAACCTCTGTCTGGCCATTAGTTTGAGGATGGAAGGCTGTGGACTTAGTGAGTTTGGTGTCCAGCATTGACCAGAGGCTGGACCAAAATGCAATGAGGAACCTGCTGTCTCGATCTGAGATGATAGACTGTGGGATCCCAAAGTGTACCCACACTCGTTCAAAGAAGAGTTTAGCAATGGCTTCTATTGTGATATTCTTCTTGCAGGGCGCCATAATGGCCATATTCGAGAACCTGTTGACAACCACAAAAACACAGTCATTTCCATGCTTAGTGGAAGGAAGGCCTGACATGTAATCCATGGATATGGATTCCCAAAGTTGACTCGGGGTAGGCAGCGGGGTATAGAGGCCTTGCTTCTTGATGGTTAGTTTGGCAATGGTGCAGGTAGTGCATGATTTGATGTACTTCCTGACATCCTGTCGAAGATTCGACCAATAGAAATACTTCTATAGTACTGCCACTGTTTTATTGATCCCGAAATGCCCAAAAGCTCGATTGTAGTGTGCTTCTCAAATCATCTTGGCACACTCGCTTGAAGGAACATAAATGTGACCCAGGTGGCATAACAGGGCATCCTGGAGGTGAAATCTGGAACATGTTGACCCTCTAAGAGCGTCTGGTATGAGTGGCCGAATTCTGGGTCGCTTTTGTAGAGAAGTGGCCAATCAGAAGTCTCGTGCCCACAAGAGTTGAGCACGATGGTTAATGCCATGATCGGTGGTCGACTGAGGCAATTTGCAATATTATTGGTGCTGCCTTTCTTATGCTTGATATTCAAATGGAACTGTTGCAGGTATGTGGACCACTTTTGATGGCGATCATTCTGCGATTTCCCTTGGTTCTGTATGAACTGCAGGGGTCGGTGGTTTGTGTGGATGACCGTTTCCTTCCCCAAAATTTAATGCTTCCATTGTCGGTAGGCCTGCACAATGGAATACATCTCTTTGTCATAAGTAGGATACTTTCGGGTTGTGTTTGAAAGTGTCTCACTGTGATATGCCACTAAATGCCTATGTTGAGTAAGCACTGCCCCAATAGCATAGTCAGAGGCATCTGTCTCGACCTCAAATGGTTGTTGCAAGTCTGCTAATGCGAGCATTGGTGCCAAGCAAAGGTGATTTTTCAACTCTGTGAATGCCTTCTGTTGAGATTCAGACCAAAGAATTTTGCTTTCGCTCCTCCCTTGGTGACTTTACTCAAGGGCCAAGTGATATGAGAAAATCCCCACACGAACCTGTGGTAGAAGTTGGCAAGACCTAGAAAGCTGCGGAGCTCTGTTAGAGTGGTTGGAGATGGCCAATCTCGAATGACTCAGATCTTGGCTGGATCTAAATGCACCCCCTGTTCGTCAATCATGTATCCCAGATACTGAACTTGGGTCATGCCAAAAGTGCATTTCTCCAAATTGGCACATAACTTGTGTTGCCGCAGTGTTTGGAGAACTTGTCGGATGTGGTGGAGGTGCTCTTTCCAACTCTGACTGAAGATCAGAATGTCATCCAAGTATACCACTACAAATGAGTTGGTGAATGGCCACAAGATGTCATCCATTAGCCTCATGAAGGTTGTAGGAGCATTCGTCAATCTGAAAAGCATAACCAACCATTCGAAAAGGCCCTTGGCTTTGAAGGCAATCTTCCACACATTGGAGGGTTCAATTGGTACCTGGTGATATTTTGACTTCAAATCGATCTTGCTGAAATATTTTGCCTCCTTCAGTTGGTCTAGGAGGTCATCAATCCATGGGATCGGGTACCTATTACGAACAATGATCTTGTTTAGTGCGCCCGATAGTCAATACAGAGTCTCCAAGTCCCATCCTTCTTCTGTACTAACACGATTGGGCTCCCATAGGGCGATGAACTCGGACGGATATGACCTTTCTGCAGCAGCTCCTGAATCTGCTTCTTGATTTCGTCGTTCTCCAGAACGGAGCGCCGATAGATTGGCCCATTGGGCAATGGCGCACCTGGGGTTAGATTGATGAAGTGCTTGACTTGACAGTGTAGAAGAACCCCTGTAGGGAAGGTGAACATGTTCTCGTACTCCTTCACGACCTTGTCCATCTATAGTTGTCGTGCAGAGGTCATGGCCACCGTCTTCTTCTTTTCTTGAGGGTGTATCATCATGAAAAAAAATTTCCTGGTTTTGAAAATGAGCTTACTGCATTGTTTTGTAGTAACTAAAGAGATGGCGGTAGGTGGTGCTACCTCCGGTATCCTGTACAACTTATTTCCCAAAGTAGCAATAACAGCATGGGGCCTTGGTTCATACATAGCATGTCGCTTCCACAAGTATGGTTGTCCTAATAATACATCACAAACTTCAAGGGGAGCAATGTCACACAATACCTCATTCGTGAAGGGCTTGATGTTGTATGGAAGGTGACACTGTTGGCTCACGCGAAGATTCCGTCCTTGGTGAAGCCATCCGATAATGTACGGTTGTGGATATGCTGTGGTTGGTAAGCCCAACGACTTCACGACCTCTACTGAAAGGAGGTTCTTTTGGCTCCCGCTGTCAACAATGAACTGCAGCAGGGAGCCCTTTACCCACATTTGGGAGTGGAAGAGACGCTCCTCCTCCATTGGATCTTCGGGTTCCTCCTTTTGGATCTTCGTGGTGGCAATGGTGGCGTTGGGCTCCACATCGATAATCTGCTTCCCTTTGTCATTCCCCTTGTCGGGTTTTGACTCAGAGTTGGAACATGCATCTGATTCTGAAACTTTTAGCTCAGCCACCAATGACTACTTGGCTCGACATTCACTTGTGTTGTGAGTGGAGCTCTTATGGAATTGACACCACTTTCCCATGTCCTTTTTCGCTTCGCGGCGCTATTCTTTGCTTGCAGCTTTGGCGGGTTGTTTTGGGCCGCTTTGCGTTGGCTTTGTCTTTTGTTCTGTGGTTTGGGGGCACCTTTCCTTTGCTTCGGATTCACAGATCCAAATTCTCACTTCTTCTGTTTAAACTTTTGCTCGACCTTGACGACATATTGGTATGTTATGCTGAGCGAGGAGATATTCAGGAATTTTATTTCTTCCTGGATGTACTTGTGTAGGCAGCCGCGGTATTTGAGTATTAAATGCTGTTTCGAATACTTGATACCCAACTTTGTGCGAAGGGTATGGAAAATATTGGTAAACTATGGCACGTCTTGGTCCCTTCCCTCCCACAGCGTGGTCCACATTATGTATTGATCTTCATAGCTTCTGACAGGGTAGTATTGCTCCTTAATGGCATCTTGGAATGAATTCCATGGGGGTGCGGCTGAAAATAGTGAGCCTATACATTCATCCTTCTGTTCGCAGTAGGTTTCCCACCAGTCCTTGACATGGGGGGCTGCTTTGAGAAGAACAAAAATAATATTTTCCCGACTGGAAAAGTCATGAATAGAAAAATAACCCTCTAGCAGATTTAACCATTTATTGACGACTTCTACATCTATTTGACTCTCGAATATGGGGATTTCAAAATTAACTTGTACCTTAAACGGTGTGGCGTTTCCAGAGTAGCTGTTGGAAGCCGATGCGTTGCCCCTGGGTAGCCACTAAAGGATCTGGGCAAAGCTGTCCATCATCGCGTTCTTTTGTCGCTCAAGGGCTTCTTCGAGCAAGATTTTGATAGGATCTCTTGCCCCCTCGTCTTTCTTTTCATCAGCCATGGGAGGCCGTCGAGATTTGCGAGGCTGGTCTTGCAAAGGTTCGACTAGTTCAAGCCCTAACTCCTTATATCCCGACCTTGTTGGGGACATGCAAAGAAAAACAGAGAAAAATAGACCGCTCTGATACCACTGATCTGGATTTAAACAGGGACGCAACAAATTACAGAGATAACCATAAACACAAAGACGCAGCAGAAATAATACTTCATTTCATTAATGGAAAATACTGAAATACACTTACAAACAGAAATGGAATTAAACTAGCTAGGGCGATGGTAGCTTATCTCTGAGAAGAGATGTGGTGGCTACATGCTTCTGAACTGTGTTACAATGAGGCTCGAAGGCCTATTTATTCTTGAGAAACAATGGAAAACCCTAAACATCCAAAAACCTAACCCTAGAAAATGAAACGCTAAATTGTGGGCCCCGTTTGGGTAAATTGGTACATCAACTTCCCAGGGTCGTAACTTTGGCATACGATCTCCATTTGACACGCACAATATCTCGTTAGAAAGATCTATTCGAGAACTACAACTTTGGAAATAGCAACATCGGTCAATGGACCCATGTTGCTCCCAATTTTCCCAAAAAACGTCGTTTAGGGCTTTAAAATGGCTCCGGAAGTTCAGGACCCGAAAAAATTGCTAAAAATAATACACTGTGCTACAATCAAGGAAACTGAAACGCTGAAAGAAACAATGGTGGGGGTCCAAGTGGACTTGGCAGGTGGCCACTAATATCCACCTGGATCATTTGATAAGAGTATCCATCCTGCAGTGAATAGACATTGACGTCCTTGGGATGCATGGTCTTTGTCTTTGAGCTTGGATGATGGAAGTTTGACTGTTTCAATATGTGGCTCATTTACATCCCTTCTACCTGAAACAAGAGCACTCGAACAAGAAGTTATTGTTGCTCTGATTGTGGAGTTGAGGGTGATTATTTGTGAGTAGCTGGATTGGAGCAATCTCTCTGTTTGAAGGGATTGATCTATTTCAGTTGCTGAGGAGCTTTGCCTTGGAGTACCTGGCATTTTAAGTGCTTGTAAATGTTTGAACAAAATGTCCACACACCCTCCCATTGTCAGCTATAATTTCTGTGGATTAATCCAAGCAAGACAGGTCAGCTATAATTTATGTGGATTAATCCAGGTGAGACAGCACCCATGCTGTTATTCAACCTTCACTGTTTGAGTTCCTGTTTAGAGATTTGGTGGTGAATCTCTTTTGTAGAAATTTAGCCTCTGCCAGTTAAAGCAATTTCATTGAATTGATGTCATAATGAAAACCCTTCCTTTTGCAAAGATTTAATATTGTAAGTCTTTGTTTTTGTTATGTTAATTCCAAGCAGCTATTGGTCAACTTGCAGCCATATTCTTAGTTCTTAAAAAGTAGGAATAGTTCTTTATAGCGTAATGTTTTTCCACCTACTGTAAAAGATAATTCTGATTGTTTAGATCTCTGATGATTGATTGGACATGTTTGGATAGATGTAGTGGCAACCATTTGATGATCTTGAAACTTCTCTCCATGGAACTTTTACTGTCTTTGCATGACCTCTTCTAGACAATGGGAAGAGACTAGTAGATTTACAAATTTTTGTAATAGGATACTTGTTTGGTTTCTTCCTCATCAAATTTCTGCGGTCTCAATTTTGATTGGTTAAATGACCAACCACAACAATATTGGCATATTTTTCTTGTGGTAACAAAACTGAGATATTTACTTCCGCTGTGCCTTTCATTCAGTTTCAATAAACCCAAATATTGACCAAACTTCTATTGTATGATTATAGGGTCCTGAAAATGATTGTTGGTCTTGTTGCAAGCACTGCCCAATTTTGGGTTTTTCTCTCAACGGGGAGGACACCGTGTCTCATGTTGAAAGCCAAATTAGTTGGATATAGAAAAATCTTTTGTAACGTTCTCTGTTTCTGGTTTTTATTTAGCATACCTCCAGAGGTTATGCTCTTAACTTGCTTGTAATTACATGGGATCCTGTGAAAAGAGGGGTTGCAAATGAGTTACTGAAATATACAGATGCTTATATAAGAAGTGCAGATTTGTCGTTTTGAGCAAGTCAGAGCGAGAGGTTGCGCAAGAAGCTGGTAAGAACAATGTTTCCAGCATCTATCCATCCTATCATAATAAGATTTCCACATAGCCTGGAGAGTGTGGATTGATGATATAAATTCAGTTCCCCGCCATGGACAGGCCCTGCACTTGCTTATTTGGAAAATGCTTTGGTTTCTTGTTGGTTTAATTTAGTGTGATGGGCCATTTAAGTATGTGATCCTACTTAATATCAATGTTTTAAAATTCCGACTCCAACTCCAACTCGGCCGAGGGTCGACTCCGACTTGGTATCGACTCGGCCGGCTCAATTTCAATGACTCAGTGGTTGTAAAAAATACATTAAATATTTATTTTTTATAAAAACACATAATTTTAAAGATTTTCATTCATGTTTCCAAACACACAGCATTAGAATATAGATAAAAGACAACATATGATCAAAGTAGGCTCATGAATATATCCATTATATCAAATGACACCCAGTGCACTGTCCAATACATACACAATGATGATATAGAGATCAAAACAAAAACACATAACCAAGGAGGCTATAAATGGCCTCTACAACAAAAGTCTGTGACCAGTACTACTAGCTACTGCTAGAGTTGCCAACATCCTCTCGCTCAGTGTTACTTGGGAGCGGGTGTGCAAGTGGGGAGCGAGAGGGAAAACGGGAGCAGGAGCAACATTTTCAGAAGCTCCCGGTTTGGGAGCGAATCCCGAAGGAGTTTGACAACCAATGTCACTAACATCAAGGTACATAGAGGGATCGGTGCTCTTGATTAAATACAATTTCCACACCCTAATACATGACAAAATTCAATGGAAACATTGCAATCCCCCAATCTTGAAATCTTGAAAAACTAATAAGTTCGCTGGATTTTGAATGAAATCTAAAATTATATTTTCTCCATATGAAATCCAATGAGGCCGGAACCATTCTCAAACATCTCGAGTCATTTCATGGTAATGTTAAAAATTTAAGTAAAAATGACATTTTAATGAGAATCTCACTTTTACTTTAAGAATTTAATATTACCATGAAATTTGAATAGCATATCAATACTAGGAGAGGGGAATGGACCCCAAGACCAAAATACCAATTAATAAAAACATATGGAGTCCCCCACACAGAAAAAACATAAAAAAATAAAAAAATATTGCGTTTTTGGGGTTCACTGGCTGATATATTGCGTTTTTGGGGTTCACTGGCTGAATGAAGTGACCCGGCCGAGTTGATACGGACTCGGCCGAGTTGATACGGACTCGGCCGAGTCGGCCGAGTTAAGACTGACCTAGCCGAGTCATGCCATGACTTGGCTGGGTCAGTGTTAACTCGGCCAACTGAACTGGTTTGACGGTCAAGTCACAAATTTTTTTATCGGCTCGGACATGACTCGGTCGGGTCAGTGTAAACTCAGCCGACCGAACCAGTTCGACAGTCGAGTCGCAAATTTTTTCATCGGCTCGGACATGACTCGGCTGGGTTAGTCTTAACTCGGCCGACCGAACCGGTTTGACGGCTGAGTCGCAAATTTTTTTACCGGCTCGGACCAACTTGGCTGAGTCGGTTCCGAGCTGGCCGGCTTTTAAAACACTGCTTAATATATGACATTTGACCTTATATTCTTTTTTTTTATTGAATAACAATTCAGAGATGCATAGAATTTCTGCAGGTTTTTAGATTTTTTTTTTGTCATATTAAGGAAATTATGATATCATAACTGAGAGATCAAAAGTTAAAACTATTGAAATGGATCCAGGCAAGTGAAACGCTTTTTTCGTTTGCAGTTTTCTCTATTTCCTGCTGGGCAGAGATAAATGGTCTTTGGTCCTACAATTAGTTTTGTGCTTCTGTGATAAAAGTGTCTAGTGGCATTCTCACTTGAATGTAGGAATTGTACAAGATTGATGTATATGCAAAAACAAAAGTTCAGCAAGAGATAAATGTTTGAGTTATACAAAAGACTACCGGTATCTCCCCTGTAAAGCTGATGTCGTTTGGAATTTGACTCAAAAAACATCTTCCCTTGTATTGCATTTTTTTAACATGTGACCAAGACCATAAGAAAGGTTAAGATTTTCCTTATGGCTCACAGCCTCAGTGACAATTGGGCCATTGAGAGAAAAACATGTCACAAGCTAGATGTGAACTTGGATGGGATGGATAACATTTCTCCTCCCTAACCACCACACCACAGTGACATTCCCTCTTATTGAATTGCCTTCTATACCATTCGAAACTGTTTGTTTTATATTATTTTTCTGCTTGAAATATAGAGGGGCCCTGGATTTCCTATTCTTTACTAAATCAAATGTTTTTTCGACGTTTATAATTTCTTTGTTCTAAAAAGCCAAGGACTAATACAGAAGGAATGGATTTGGAGTCCCTAACATTCTTGCCGATATCCATGTTTCTTTGCCAATCCGCATATTCTTCTTTGCCAATTCGCATAACAACTCCCGTTACCTTCTGCTGCTGCCCACATCAGAGAATCTTTCCCGAACCTCTTTGTCAAAAGGATGAGACCACCTTATTTCCTCAGTTTGTTCAGACTTAGCACCTAACTCAGGTGGAAGGTTCCCAAGTTCCTCTTGGCATTTCTGGCAAGTAAATTAGCGTATGCAATTCTGAAACTAGGAAACGTCTGTAGACCTTTGGCTTTGGCCCAAGTAATTAGAGGCAAGAGATCTTGGTCTAGTGAGAAATGATCTATATGTCAAAATTTGGTCATAACAAATATTGATCTCGTTACTATCTGCTAAAGTCCGTAAGAGTCCTGAACACATTTTTCTACCGCCCTAAAGGCTAAAACATATTTTTCCAAACATTTGAACTAGAGTGAAAATGGTCAGCTTCCAAAACCTTTTCTTCCAGAGGAAACTCAACATCAGGTTTTTCCAATTCTTCCAGAAACCTTAGGGACACATTTGAAACATACACATAATATTCTGATTTGTATATGCGCTATAAATTCAAAAAGAAAAACCTTATATTTGGATTGTCATGAGCCTCGATATGCATGTTCTATTTTGTTTACAACAGAGAATTTGTTACACATCGAATGAATGCTATTCCTATTTGTTTTTATTTTTTCAATTATTATCTTCTTTAGATTTTGAACTGGAAAAGATTAGGGCTCCAAAGTTCAAAGTTCGAACATTGTGTTGTAACTTTTTTGGGAAAAGATTAGGGCTCCAAAGTTCAAAGTTCTCACCTTGTGTTGTAGCTTTTTTTGCCACTTCATTTCAGTACGAGCAAACTCAGCTCAACCCTCTTCAGTTGCTGGACTAAATGCACCTTCCATTCACTCTTGACTATGCAAGCTACGCAGTCCATCACTCGCATGTAAACTGTCTCCTTGTACACCATCGCCTCCTTGCATCTAACATTCACCCTCGAATATGCAAGCTAGGCAGTCCTTTTCTCCCATGTAAATTGTCTCCTTGCACCTTCCATTCACCCTTGAATGGCCTCCTTGCTAGTTTACAACTTATCAACAATATACAGCTTGCCTTAAGCCTGGGAGCAATGGAGCATAGACAACTTATCAACAATATACAGCTTGCCTTAAGCCTGGGAACAATGGAGCATAGAGTTTCTAGAGAATTGCCTTCCCAAGAGGATCAATTGGACTTAAATTGTCATAACTTATGAGTTGGACTTAAATTGTCATAACTTATGAGTTGGCTTGGCGTTAATAATTGTAGTAATTTCCTAACTTCTCATGGCCTTGATGGTCAGATGCATCCTCTCAGATCTAGGAAAGTCCTTGAGACTCTCTCAGAGGTGAAAAAGAGGAGGATTTAGTGAAAAAACCTTGTTATGATGTAGAAATACCATTAGACTAGGCCCCCATGTGCTTCATGAATAAGCCCAGTTTGTGAGTTAGTCGAGGGATGCTAACGAGGTGGGGATCAGATGGGGGATCCACATCAGAAGGTATACTTAGTGTATTGTATTGATGTTTTATATGACTGTCATGGGTTCCACACCAGAAGGTATACTTGTGTATTGTATTGTATTGATGTTCTATATGAATGTCATTTTGGGTTCTTTATGTACATTTATGATGTACATGAGATCAAATTGATTGTTGATATGATTAGATCTGATTGCACCAAGAAACACTCTACAACTCAGTATAGGGCACATGTCTAGATGTAATGTAAAAAAAATTTGTAAACATTTGTAATATCCACTAAATTATAATCAATATATTTATAATAATAAATAAATATCAGCTCTTTAATAATTAAAAAAAATCTATATATATCCAAAACATTATATGCTATCTATATAATTTCATTACTACTCTCTCAATTTCTACGTAAAGCTCTGAACGGACAAGGTAGTTTCTATTTTTCTTTTTTCCTTCAACTTATAGATAAGACGGTAAAAGAAAAGGACAAGGTATGTTCTAAATTTTTTTTCCCTTCAACTTATAGATAAGACGGGTGAAAGAAAAAACGAAAAGAAGGGATATGTTGGATTTGCAGATATTTTATTTGGTTATATAATATTATATTAATTTTTAGTTTGTAATTATAAGTTTATAATTTATAATGTTAGGAAATTAGTACAGCTAAATATTTATTATATAATATATCTCATTATTATTAAGATTAAAAATTAACAAAATTATTATTTTATTTTGATTATTATTATTTTAATTATATTAAAATGAAGTATGAGTTAAATAACGGGTAGTTTGGTAAAGTGTTTGATGATTTTTTTTTTTTTTTTGTTTACATAATATAAATTTAAATAAATAAAAAGATGATTTATACTAAGGGTTAAATATCATTGGACAAATTATTATGAATGCCATAAATAAAAATATTATTAATACTAAAGGCCAAATACCAAAATTATTATTAATACCAAGGGCCAAATATCATGGTAAATAAAAGAGGTATGGTAAAGAAATAAAAATATAAATAAATGAGAGTTATGGTGAATAAATAAAATCTCTTTTTATATTTACTCCATAAACCTCTTTATATTTACTAACACTAAAAAATGAAGTTTTATTTAGATGAAGCTTATGGGCCAAAGTATTATTAATACCATGCAAAAATAAGTTATTAACCACAATATTAATATAAAAGATTAATATTAATAATATTATTAAATTTAATATTCATATTAATATATTATTAAATTTAATAACTCTAGATTAATACAATATTAAATTTGTTATATTATAATATATATTAATATCATGATATATATTAACTCTAGATATATATGGGAGGGAAGAAGAAAGACAAAGTGATAGAGGTGGAGAGAAATGAGGAGTGACAAGGGAGAGATGGAGATAAACTGAAGGAGAGGGGAGAGCAAGAATGAAGAGAAAAAGAGGGAGAAGAGAGAGAGGTAGAGAAGGGTAAGAGAGTGAGAGGGAGACATAAAGACGAAGGGGGGAGAGAGAGAAGGACAGGGGAGGGAGATAGTGAGAGGATTGGAGAGCAGAGAGAGAGAGGTAGGAGAGAAAGGGAGAGAGGAAGGAGGAGAGAGGGAGGGATAGAGAGATGGAGTTGGAGGGGGAGAGAGGGAGGGAAGAAGAAAGACATAGAGAGTGAGAAGTGGAGAGAGAGAGAGAGAGAGTGATAAGGGAAAGATTGAGAGAGAGAGTGTGTATGTTTAGGGGTGAGATAAAGTGACAAAGGAGAGATGGAGAGAAGGAAAAAGGGAGGGATATAGTAACATAATTGGAGAGAGAAAGAGAGTGATGGGGGAAGAGAGAGGACTGGAGGGCAGAGAGAGAGAGAGAGAGAGAGAGAGAGAGAGAGAGAGAGAGGTTATGGGGGAAGAGAGAGGAGTGGAGGGCAGAGAGAGAGAGAGAGTTATGGGGGAAGAGAGAGGAGTGGAGGGCAGAGAGAGAGATGGGGGAAGAGAGAAGGGGGGAGAGAGGGAGGGAGCGACAATGGAGAGATGGAGAGAGAGTGTGTATGTTTGGGGGTGAGATATAAGGAGAGATGGAGAGAAGGGGGGAGAGAAGGAGAGAGGAAGTGATATAGGAACAAAGTTAGAGGGTGAAGAGAGAGAAAGGGAGGCAGAGGAAGGAAGAGAAAGAGGAAAGAAGAGAGATAAGATAAGATAAGATAATTATATTTATGTCCAACTAATGACCACAAAGTAGGTCAAAGGGACTGTTGACCGCAAAGTAGGCCAGAGAGAGGATATGAGAGAGTGGAGAGAGGGAGGGAAAGAGAGATGGAGTTGGATGGGGAGAGAGAGGGAGGTAAGAAGAAAGACATAAAGAGAGAAAGGTGGAGAAAGAGAGAGAGAGTGAGTGATAAGGAAGATGGAGAGAGAGGGAGAGAGGAAAACAGGAGGGAAGAGAGATAGAAGTGGGGGAAAGGGAGAGAAGGGGGGAGAGAGAGAGGGAGAGGGAGAGGAGGAGGGAGAAATAGATATATAGATTGGGGAAAGAGAGTATGTTTTGGGCTGATATAAAGAGATAGAGGGAGATAGTGACATAGATGGAAGGTGAAGAGAGGGAGGGAGGGATCGAGAGATTGATAGATATTGAGTGAGAGAGCGTGTGTGTTTGGGGGGTGAGATAGAGAGACAAAGAAGGAGAGATGGAGGGAGATATAGATATAGATGGAGGAGGGAGAGAGGGAAGAAGATTTCTTGCACTAGATGTATTGATTTCAATGTAGATGGTGATTTCTAATTTTATTTGATTTCTTGCACTAGTTGCATTGATTTTAGTGTAGATGTTGATTTCTAATGATATTTGATCGTTTGCACTAGTGCATTGATTTCAGTGTAGATGATTTCTAATCCCATTTGATTTCTTGCCCTAAATGCATTGATTTCAATGTAGACGGTGATTTCTAATCCTATTTGTTTGCTTGCACTAGATGCATTAATTTCAATGTAGATGTTGATTTCTAATTATATTTGATTGCTTTCACTAGACGCATTAATTTCAATGTAGGTGATTTCTTATCCTATTTGATTGCTTCCATTAAATGCATTGATTTCAGTGTAGATGGTGATTTCTAATCCTATTTGATTGCTTGTACTAGATACATTGATTTCAGTGTTGATGTTGGTTTCTAATCCTATTTGCTTACTTGCACTAAATGCATTGATTTGAGTGTAGATGTTGATTTCTAATCCTGTTTGATTACTTGCATTAGATGCATTGATTTGAGTGTAGATGTTGATTTCTAATCTTATTTGATTGCTTGCATTAGATGCATTGATTTCAATGTAGATGTTGATTTTTGATTTGATGTATTTGGATGTATGACAATACATTAATTTTAAAGTGATTGGATTAATAATGTGCATTGATTTCAGTGTAAACACAAAAAATTATTGACAATGTACATTGATTTTTGTGTTATAGTAATTCAACCTATTAATAATTGAGAGTAAGAGAGACAAGGTATGGTGTTTACTACAACAACTTGAGTTAAATATTTAAATGGTTTCTGATTTCAACTGTCATTTTCATATAATCGATATGAAAAGATGGAAAAACTAATAAGGGTGACAATAAGAATAGTAGAAGAAAATAATTTGAGATTGATTACAATGAAGACTATCTGTAATTGACTACATTCTTATTATTCACATTTTCTATCATTCAACACTATTACATTGTCACTTTGCATTCAAATTTTTTATTTCATCATTTTTATCATTAAAGTTATTAACAATATTTATCATCTCAACAAACTGAGGTAACTAAGCAGATTTAAAATTAAAATGAATAGATAAATCTAAGACATATTTAGCATATTAAAAATGATTATATTAATATTAGATGTATTTACATATTATTGATTAAATTAATTATATGTTTGATAGATTTTCCTTGGTCACACATGACTGAAACTAGCTTTAGATTCATCTCAACTCCGGATCTATCAAGCACTGAGAGGGATCAAATCTCTCGAGGTGCAAACCTTTCCTCAAGTTTTTCACTCATAAAGGAGGTTTGCACCTCGAGAGATTTGATCCCTCTCGACGCTTGATAGATCTGGAGTTAAGATGGACCTAGGCTGGTTTATAATATAACTTGCCTTCTTGGAAGGGAAAAACATATCGTCTTTGTTTGGTTGTGCATGTGCGCAGGTGTTAATACCAAAGAGTAGGAGCAAGGCTTCCAACTACCAAAGCATGTATGCTATATTCATCAACATGCGTGGATCCTAAGGTATGTCTCTACCCTAACCATTTCTATTCCATGAAAAGGATTGATTTCTATAAATATCTAGACACCAATTGTATTTATCTTTCCCACTGTTGGCAAATCTCGAGGTGGGATTTGTGGGACAATAGTCTCTTTGTTCTGAGCATAATTAGACAAACACCATGGCTTTGGAGGTCCAAACTGACTGCTTGCAATATTTTTTAATTGTCACGGTCATCACAGTCAATCCACTTACATGCGTAGCAATTGAAACATATATATCTCAAAACTTTTTTTTGTTGCTTGCTAGATATTGCAACACATGATTCTATTATTTTTGAAAAGATATATCTTCAAACCGCGGACAAAAGCAAATGGGTGAGGTGAAAGGGTGAATGTCTTCAATAACTTGACTATTCTGGCTTGGCATAGGGAAATTATTGTTAAAAAGACAAGATCCTCTCATATATCTATTTACTTTCTCTGTGCTTCAATACTAATTCTTTCTCACTTGTTTAATTAAAAAAAACTAAATATTTTGTGATTTCTTCCCCCCTCCGCAAGGAAAACTTCATGGAGAAACCCAAGGGATTCTTCCCCACATTCATGGATGGCTTCCCCAGTGCACATGTCGTCATAAATTAGTGGGCATGGAATAAATGATACTTTCCCACATTCATGGATGTCATCCCTAGTAAACCTGTTGGTTTTGATTAGTGCACCTAACTGAAGGCTGGTTTATAATATAACTTGATTTATTGGAAGGGAAAAACATATCGTCTTTGTTTGGTTGTGCATGTGCGTAGGTGTTGAGACCAAAGAGTAGGAGCAAGGATTCCAACTACCAATGCATGTCTACTATATTCATCAGCATGCGTGGATCCTAAGGTATGTCCCTTTCAGTCCATGTACCTTGAACACATATTGAAGGTCCTTTTCCACCTCTTCTGCTACTCACAAGTAGTTTTGCTACTTCATATTTTCTTGCATCTTCAGCCGCTCAAATTGCTTCTATCAATCCCTTAGTTGCTCCAAAGCTGACTAATATTAGGATGAAACACAACTGCCCTCTAGCACTTATAGGGCTCCTCCAATATTAATGTAAATAGGGACTACCATATCTTCCCTCTTATTAGTTCTTTTCACCATCAAATCCCTAAACCAAGTCTTCCACAAATCTGCCTCCTAATAGTCCATTCGTTGCTCCAATGATCACTATACACGAGGTCTTCTTTTGCTACCTTCATGCAGTCACTTTGTTGCCTCAAAGATGAATATCATAAGGTATTCAATGTAAAACCCACCTAACAATGAATGTCTCTACTTCAATGTCCCTAAGGAATCTACCAATATTCCCATGCAATGATGAACAACCTTCATCATTCAATGTACTTAGGGCATCCAAAATCCAACCCTCACTCAATCCATAAATACACCTTAGGAGGATTGATATAGGGATTCACTGTACAACCCAAACATCTGCAAATTCCACATAAGTAAGGGCTTATTAGGCAACCCACACACAACCCCTTTAACTCCATGGAACTAACTAGACTAGGGAAACCAACAAAATATTGTTGATTACCTATGAACATACCCTCCACTTGGCATTCTCCTCCAATGATCAACCCATAGCTTTTCACATGATACTAGCCCACACTTTTGTTCAAATCACACCTTTGTTCAACTCCTTGAGGTTTTAATCGACCTAATAACCCACAAAGACCATCCACATTTCCTTAGATACTGAACCCTTACACAGTCACCTAACCATGTCTTATTAGTCTCCCTTTGGATGACTCAACATCCTTTCCTCCATGGACATAAAAAAGAAGATTGAACAAACTTCCTTAGTAGACTTCAACGTGGATGTGTATGCATAGAAACAAGCTTATCAAGGCCATACAAAACTACTGTCCAACACCCTTGGACAAACCATCACCTAACATCTTTTCTCCACACAAAACATGTCCACAACCCTGTTTCATATTTCTCCACAAGAATATGCCGGTTCTGTTGAGAATCCGAGGTCAGATTAGACCTCCTTTTAGGTCACAACCTCCTTGCTAAAGGAAATGTAACTAGGTTCGGTCTTCATAAATGTACTTTTGATATTTGTACTTATTCAAGAAAAAAATATTATTTTTATAATATATGACAATGAGTTTCTTGCTCATTGAAATAGGTATAACACATGTTAAGTGCTATAGATGAGTCAAATAGTCAAAAGGAAATGTTGAAGGCCTTAAGGGCATATTACACCATGTATTAGGGTCAAGAAAATACCTCTAAGAAAAGTCAAGTCCCCTCCTATGCAAAGAAACCATCAAAGAAGCTCCTTCAAGCATGTTACACCACCAAAGAAGCCATCTGAACCAAACATAACAAGTCAGCATGCAAACTGTCCTCAAGTCAACCTTCTACTTGGCCTAAAAGGAGGGACAATCCTCTATATATAGAGGCTGTCAACTCCACTATAATGCACTCTCTCACCTCTGAAATCAGTGAGACAAGAAGACAAGTTATGCAAACTGTCCTCAAGTCAACCTTCTAGTGGGCCTAAAAGGAGGGACAATCCCCTATATATATATGCTGTCCACTCCACTATAATGCACTCTCTCACCTCTGAAATCAGTGAGACAAGAAGACAGTTAAGGGTGAAAAAAGCATCAAAAGGAGCCTCTATTGCAGTGAAGGAAGAAGGAAATATACCGAGCCTTAGAGGACTATCCTAAGGCCTATTACAACCACACATGCAAAGATATAGAGGGTCTCTTTGATGTCATACCATCCCTCTACTCCAGTCATCCATATCTCATTTTTTGGGCTAGATAACTAGGCCTATAAGGCCTCTCACTCAAGCGAAGAAGGAAGAGGACAATCACATAAGGAATCCTCTCACATGTACGAAGAAATAGGGCTACATTACTGTCATATCAAGTCTGCAACTATATCTCAAAAAAGAGCTTTTTTGGGCAAGAGATAAGGTTCTCCTCATATGTGAAAGATTCCACTAAGGACCAAGGAGAAGTATCTCTTTTAGAGCTAGCATAACAAGGACTATCATCAGTTGCCAGAAGAAGAAAAAAGTGTCGGAAGAAGGAGGACAAAGTACCAAAAGAAGGAGAACAAATGGCTTGATGTGTGCTTGGAGGATACTCTTGTCAAGGGTCTAGGGTTTGGCACTATTCAATGGAAGCTTCAATAAGATAACTTTGAGAAAAGGTTTTCCTCTCTAAGAGAGAGGTTTTTCCCTGGCAGAGAGCCAACATCCTGTGTTCTTATCTTTTGTATTTTGGTAGCAGTTTGATGAAGTAAAAGAACATACACTAATAACAAGAAGAAGATCAAGCTAACAAGAAAAAGTAAAAGTGCTTCACAAATTGTTATCATTCAATAGAATAATCCTATCATAACTACTTTGCCCTAGATTCTTCAACATGGTATGAGAGCTAAGGTGACATATCAAGGAAAGGGAATCTCAAGAACGCTCATAAGGTGACTCATCAAGGAAAGACATCTACAAAGTTGAAGCATCAAGACAAAATATACTCAAGGAAAATAAGGCCTACCATCTATCATTCATCAAGGAAGACTACATAGCAAGAAGAGACTTACACAAAGGAACTTACAAAGAAGATCATGTTAAAGAGGGACCTACATCATCTATAAGTCACTAAGCAAATCTCTTCATCAAACAAGTCCACTTGGAGAAGGAAACTTGAAGAACATCAAGATCCTAGGAAGACAAGCCATTAAGTCTTCAAGGAGAAAGAAAATTCACTACATCTTAAAATCTTAAGTAAGTATATGTCTCCTTGTGAATATACATCAATGTATTTTGCAAGGAAACAACAAATTGGTAGGCACCAATAATTTTCTTGCATGGAAGAAGAGGACCAATTTACTTCTCAAGGAGAATGAACTCCTAAAACATGTCAAAGGGAATATCACTATCCCTGCTAAGGAACAAACTCAAGCCTTAGCCAAGTACAATAAGGATGAGACAAGAGGTCAAAGGATTCTAATAAAATCAATCAAATACTCTCTCATTCCTCATGTCTCCAAATTTGAAACATCAAAAGAAATTTATGATAAGCTAGTAGAGCTATTCTCAGTATCCAAAAACATAGAAGTAATAGATATCCCTATGCCCAAAAGAGTGAAATTGAACGTATGGTTGCAGAAATGCAAGAAGCTGGTATAATTCAACCTAGTCAAAGTTATTTCTCTGCTCCAGTAGTATTGGTGCACAAGAAGGATGGATCATGGCGCATGTGTCTGGATTATAGAGATCTCAACAAGCTCACTATTAAAGATAAGTTTCCCATTCCTGTCATTGATGAATTACTGGATGAATTGCATGGATCAATTTACTTCACCAAGTTGGATCTTCATTCAGGATATCATCAAATCAGAA
>APFE031531903.1:0-12289 GCA_000404065.3 Pinus taeda
TGTGTTGGCCACTGGAATGTGGTTTGATCTCACCTATAAAGTCCAAGCCCCACTACTGAAAGGGACCATTGAAATGTAATGACTTCAAGGGCATAGATTTTAGCTGTTGTCTTCCTGCAAACCTCTGACAATTGTCACAAGTTTTCACAAAAGAAAACAGATCAAAGAATAGAGTAGGCCAATAATACCTAGCCCTCACAATTTTGTGAGCTATGGTACTCCAATAATGATGCCCTCCACAGATGCTAGAATGGAACTGGTGTATGACTTCCACAACTTGTTCTTTATGTAGAAATCCCAAGAGGATTCCTGATGGGTATTTCCAATAAAGAAGATTTTTATTTATGCATAATTTAGCTGATCGGAGTTTAATGGCTCGGGCTTGACTTGAGCTAAGCCCTGAAGGGAATTCTAGCTTTTGCAAAAAATGAACTGTGATGTAATACCATTAAAAGGTGGCTAGATTTTCAACCAGAGATTGATTCTACTTTTGTTCTTATGTTGCTCTCTCTATCTACTCATCATCTGAATTTAGACCCATGCAATTTATTTCTAACAAGCTATAATTTTATTCAGCCATAACTTTAGCCAAGCCCTGGCCTTTGACAAGCTTAGTGGGCTTCACCTCTATGTTAGACTCTATCAAATTTGCAATCCATTTAGCTCTTTTTCCATCAATATCTCGGTGATTTAAGACATCCTTTACTGAGCCCGAACATACATATGCAACCACTTTGGAATGCAAAATATAAATTCCGAATGCATTTAAAGGTTTTTTGGGAGCATAAGCTTGTTTTTCAATAAATTCATACCTTAGTTTAGCATCCCTTAGAGTTTTGTTGAAAAACGCCATGGGGTGCTCCATGCCTTCATCATTTTTCTACAACAAAACTGCTGCAAGTGTATCATAAGAGGCAAAAGAGAACATACAAAAATCCTTAGTGTAATTTGGGCTTATTAGAATGGGAGCTTCCATGATAGCTTGCTTGATGGCTTCAAAAGAGCTTCTTGAAGCATCTGTCCATTTTATTTCTGATCCTTTCTTCAGCATGGAAGTGATGTGCTTTACTAACTCTTCAAAGTTTGGAATGAACCTCCTTACAAAGTTAATCTTACCTAGGAAGGATTGAATGTACCTTTTTGACCTTGGGATGGACAATGTCTGAATTTCTTGAACTCTTGTTGGATCAATATTCACACCTTCAACAGAAACAATATGTCCCAAAAGCTTACCTTCTTCTACAGTAAATTGTGACTTCTTCGGGTTCACTGAAATTCCAAACTGTCTGCACTTTAGGAAGACCTTCTTCAGATGCTACAAATGGTCTTTGTGACTGCTAGAGATGACTCTTATGTCATCAAGATAAATAAGGACAAACTTTTCCTTCTCTCTCAAAAAGGCTATGTCCATGGCCCTTTGAAAACTAGCCCCAACATTCATCAATCCGAAAGGCATATTGGAGTACATGAAAGTGCCCCAAGGAGTAGTGAAGTTGGTCCTTTCCTGATCTTCTAGATGTACAACAACCTGATTGTAACCTAAAAATCCGTCTAAGAAATACATTACTCTGGCCCCTGAAACTCTTTGCAGCAAGTGTTCCATCTTAGGCAGGGGGTAGTTATCATTTTTAGAGCACTTCTTCAGATTTCTGAAGTCAACACAAAGCCTGATCTCTCCATTTTTCTTTCTTACTACCACAAGGTTATCTATCCACTTTGAATACCTTAAAGGAACTATGATTTTGGCATCCACCAACTTCTTGATCTCTTTCTCAATCAAAAGCAAGAAGAGAGGGCTGATAGGTCTTAATTTTTGCTTAAAAGGGGTGGTGTTCTTCTCCACTTGAATCTTATGCTGAATGATATTTGTGTCATAATCTTTAAGATCACAGTATTCCCAGGCAAGAATATCAGCGAATTTCTTTATTAGGGTGCAATCCTCATAATTCTAGGTAGAACACAAATGAGTGGATAGATTGATGAATTTCGGACGGGGTGGGATCCCTATATTATGTTTACAGACAACAGACTCATTTTCTGTCTTGGCAAGCTTATAAGGCACATCGTTATGATTGAGAAACTTCTATAGAGGCACCAATCCTTCTGGAATATGATGACTAGGCAATTGGACAATGCCTCCTCGGTCGATCTCATCCTTTAGCTTGGGCTGGCTGCATTTTTCCATGGTTTCATTTTCTTGGTTGATGTGCATTTTAGAAAATTTCTCAACGACTTGTAAAAACCTATTAGTTTCCTCACCGTTTTAAAAAACTCTCCAGTATTTGACATTGTCAAGTAGAGACTGTCTATATCTTACCTAAACTTCATACGCCAAATTAGGAGGCAAAGGAGAAATAAACGTGCTAGCAGACGTAGCAAGGGAGTCGGCAAGCTCGCTCTTCATTCTCGGAATATAAGAAATGTTGAAATCATTAAAATAGCTCTTAAGCCTCCATACCTCATCTATGTATGGTTTCAGTCTTGGATGCTTTCCTTGGAATACTTTATTGACTTGCTGAATGATGAGGTTTGCATCTCCAAACACTTTCATGCCTTTGATACCCATTTCTTTAGCAGCGCTTAAGCCCAGAACCAAAGCTTCATACTCTGCTATGTTATTTGTGACCTCAAATGTTAATTTGAAAGATAAATGAATGTATTTTTGTGTGAGGGACACAAGGACTACACCTTCCCATGCAACTTCGTTAGAGCAAGCCCCATCAAAGAACATGTCCCAAATCTGTGGGCCTTCTTCCTCAACGATATGGCAAACTGGTTTTATAAGCTGTGTGGAGACCAAATGGGATTATTCAATATGAAGAATACATAATCAAAAATCAGTGTCAACAACATAGATGGGATGATTAGTGGGATTCTTCTCATCATTGATGATATAAGCCAACTAAGCTTCTGTGCGTAATCTCTTTCTCTCACCTCCAAAGACTGGGACAGTAGCATAGGATAGATCATTTTGTAATGATCCACCTAATCTCTTGATCCAACCTCTGGAAAGTACCATGCCAAACTTTGGGGGTACATCTGCTACCACAATATCCATCATCATGCTATTCATGGGAAACTAAGACAAAGTGTTGGCTAGGTCCTTGATTAATCCTAGGCATTTCACTTTTCTAGAGTCAAAATAAAATAGGTCATGATAAGGTTTGGTGATATCAAGACCCAACTCATCCACGACAGCCTTGGGCATTAGATTATGGCTGGCTCCAGTGTCCAAAAGGCAGTTGTGAAGGATTTTTTGATGAATAGTTAGAGAGACATAGAATGATGGGGAGCTATCTTCACAATTTTCAATCATTGGGCTGAGAATAACAGTTGGCATGTCATCTTGTAGATTTACATATTCACTGGAGGCTTGGATGGCTTTAGGCTTAAGGGCCTCGAGGATGGATATTTTCAAGGACTCATTCTTCACTAGTTCAATCAAAGGCATAGGTATTCTTAGCTTCTGAATTTCTGATTGAAAACTGAAAGGAGAAGGAGACTCGTCAAGGCCTCTTACCTCATGAGATGGAGCTTTGAGGATGATGGGATCAATTGCTGGTTGCTTTTGCTTATTAGCTTGTTGTACTGCAGGGACAACAACTCTTTGAATAGGAGGTTCCTTCGCATTATTCATCTTTGACCTCATATTATATCTTTGTTGATCTTCAATTTATAGAATAGCTTCACCACCCCATTCTTGGCTAATCTGGTCATTGAACAATGACTTTTCATAAGCAGATGAGGTCAAAAAGGAAGCATTTCCTTTGTCTTCTAGACAATGGATCTCATCATCTTCTTCAAACTGCTCTTCTTCCATGACTGCGTTTTGAAAAGGGGCCTTCACCGTTAGGTCTTCATTGGCATCTTTACTTCTTTGAAAAATTTGTAACTGCTAATTAGTCATTCTATATGGATTTCAATTTGGATTTCTAGGAGCAAAGGTTTTAGGAACTCTCCCTTTCCTGGGGTGCTACTCAACCTTTAATTTGGAGATTTTAGAGGCTAATGACTCTATCATTTTGGTCATTTTATCTCTCTTAGGATCAGAGGATGATGAAGGCTCTCCCATCTATCTTCTTCTATCAACATTTCTGTTGAGCTTCTCTGCAGCCATGAAGTTTTATTCCACTTCCAAGGATGCATCCTACATGTTAGCTAAAGTAGCACATTGCCTCTCTTTCAATAGTAGGCAGAAGTCAGAAGCGAAAGCACTGGCATAAGTGAGTTTAGTAGAGGTAGTAGTGGGTTTTACTTCAGTTGGTATCTTGCTATACATACGGCTAAACCTCTTATTAAAATCATACAACAACTCACCATTTTCTCTCTTTAAGTTGCCAAGCTCAGTGTGGTAGTAGAGGAGATCCTTCTTTTCCCCCCAATTCTTTAGAAATGCATCATCTAAAGCCTTAATATTTGCTATAGATCTTGGGATTAGTTCTCTGAACCATTTTCTAGCCTCTCCATCTAGGCTTTCGACAAATACTCTCATCCATACATCATCTTCACTAATGTCTAGGTTATCGGCATAGTTATAGAATGACTCAAGATGTTCTTCAATAGTAACACCTTCATTCCAAGTGAATTTGGGCCTACATTTATGATATTCTCGAAGAGGCATGGCATCTAAAGGAGTGGGCAATATTAGAGGCCCATACCTAGCAGCTATGATTTTTTCCATCTTGATACGTGCTTGTAGACCTTCCATGGCTATGGTGGCTAAAAGAGTAGTGGCAGTCTAAATCATGGAGGGTTGAGGAGTGACTGATAAGACTAAAGGAGTACGATGGATAGGAGGTGAGGTTTCCTTTGGGCTTACAACAAAAGGAGAACCTAAAGAATAAGTAGCCTTATGAATCTCTAAGAGTTTTTCTTCACTGCTAGTATTAGATGCTATACTCTCAACATGTATTTGTTCTATTACAAGACTTTCTTGAAGAGATATAGGAGCTTTTTTAGTTTACCTGAACATGATGGTCCTTTCTAAAATACCTTTCTCTCTTTGATGATCTTTTTAGGTTCAAGTACTCGGTCAACTTGTTATTTCAGAAGATTTCTTAGAGTATGCCTCACAAACTGAGCCAGAACTATGAAGTAGAGTTGCCAAGATGTTTAGCCTCTAGTAGAGTTGATAGATAGATTATCACAACCAAAAAAGTGCTCAGAATTTGTATATCATCAAATATGGATCTATGTCATTACCCACGGAAGAGGAGCTTTAGTTTCCTCTCCCTCGCAACAACAACAATTATGTTCTCTCTCCACGAAACTCTCCTAGGTTGCAGCTCAGAGATGCCTGGTAACATATAATCTTTAATATTGTTCTGAGAACTATTGGAATGGATGATGGTTTGGATCAATTCAGATAACCATTTCAGCTCTATTTTCACTCAAGACATGCATGAACACCATGAATAATACAAGGCTTTGGACTACTAATGCTCAATAGTTTATAGATTTAATGGATAGATGGAGAATACTGACTGTACCACCAGATTGCATACATAAACACATATGAATGGCCAGCTACAAGAAGTAAATGAAACTTGAAAGTCTAATTTATCAATGTAGAGATAAGATGACAGTTATCTCACATTAGATAGAGGAGAAAACATAAATAACCTATTCAAGTGCAAACATAGAACAACAAATAAAAAGGACATTGAACATATAATACAAAAAGAAGCTTATATTGCTAGAATGAAGATGAGAATCTTGAAGGAACAAAGTAGCAACAATCTCCAGAAGTTGAACCCCTACTACATTTAGTTTTCACCCTTTTATAGGCCTTTTACCATGTTCCTGAGCTCTCAAAGGCTCAAAGCCTTAATCTGTTCTCTCTATCCCTTAATTGTTTGATTCACTAAATAGGAAACCATGCCTTGGAGGTTTTCTCCTTCTGATAGAGGAATAACCACCTTCAGGTAGTTTGATGCACTGTCTAGGAGCTCTCTCATGCTAGGCATGCTCCATGATCACTTGCTGGTTTTGGATAAGGTGTGTTGTTGATGCCTTGTGACAGATTATGTTTCCAGCTGTGTTGCACTGTAGATGCGCATGAAATTTATGTTTCAGGCTACCTGCGATGTCTGCTCCATGATATCTGTTGTTGTGGTTGTGTTGGGCAGGCTGTGTTGTGTTGTACCCTTTCAAATGTTAGCAATGCATGATTTCTATAAATACAGAACAATATTGTCATATTGTTTCTATTTTAAACATAAAACAAAGCAATATGGAGAAATCCCACCCCTCTCTGTCCTTTTCAAACTTCAAAAGTCCTCAAAATTGGGATATATATATCGATCGATTCCACCTTTGGGGCGATATCACATCTCCACCATTGATCTGGGAGTTCTAGATCCAACAGTGATGATCCATTTCGAGCGACTCTTTTGTACTGGAGTTAACAGCCCTATGAGGGTGGTTTTCTCTCTCCTCATCCTCGACATGTGGCGTATTGTATGGCATGGGGCGGGGCTTGGCCTAAACCACTTATCGCCTTTGGCTTTCTCGAAATCCTATGAGTTTTGTGATTTTCCCTTTATATTGAAAATATCTAAAATACATTAAAATGGCTTTCCGTAGATCTCAAATTTTATATACTTCACTTCTAGGACCCTTTCGGGTCAGGGCTTCATCGCTATCGGGACTACCCTATGTTCCTTTGTATTTTGTTATATAACAAAATACATTGAAAATTTATTAAAATCGTCCTACCGGCAGACCTGAAAGATTATCAAATATAGTATATATAACCCTCAAGTCCATTTATCGCATCGCCCATATACTTGTCATAGGCCTCACCCCTTAGTGTTATTCCATTGCGATATAGCGATGCAATCCGATCACAATCGCTTATCGCTCATGCCCAGGGCCGTTTCTTAAATTGTCGATACCTCGCTGATGCGACCTGTCCATCCGATCATCGGATATCACTGATCAGCGGTGTCCTACGGCCCTTCTTTAAGTTGTCCTCTCTGCAGCGCCAATTGTGATTAGCCACTTAGATCTGGGTCGTTGATCGGTCAGATCTAACAGTTTCTATTCTTTCAGTGTTTAAACTTGCGATTTTGGTTTTTTCATGGTTTTTCAAGTGTTTTTTGCCTCCCGATAGTGTATTTTGACCCTTCCAAGGGCTCTCCTCTTGTGCTGATTTTGACCTTTGGATGATTTTGAGCAAATGGTGAATATCTCAAGAGCATTTTTAGATCCCTTGGGATGATTTTAAGCAAATTTGGAAACTTTAAGAGCATATATGGATCCAATTTTGGGCCTTTTGCCAGCGAGGCTAATAGGTCACAAAAAAGATAAATGAGACTTGAATATAAAGTGGGTTTTTAATTCTAATTTAAGAGATGGAATCAGAGTTTGGATGGGGAAGATATCGCTCATTTAAAAATCAGTTGTGTTGCAGAATTTTTTTCTCACGAAAACTCCTGATTTTTGTAGGTTTTGAGGGGAATTTCGAGAAACTATTTTCATATCTGATATCATATTGAGAAATTATGAAAAAAAAAAAATATCGGTCGAGTAAGATTCCACATCAGGGAGAAATCGTTGATTTAAAATCAACTCATTTTTTAGAATTTTTTGTGATGAGGGGAAAGTTGCAATGCGAATCTGAAATTCCTGAGTGCTTAGATGGGAATTTCTATCGCATTGAAAGATGCAAAATGGTCGTCCCAATTCCAAAAATAGGTTATAAGAAGGATTCTAAGCAATATTGATATAGTTGTGTCAATTTAAAATTTTTGCCAAAGTAAGTGATTTTTTTGTCAAAACCGTCTTCATCGCTTCTAGCAAGAAATTTTTTGTAGGGAAATATAATGGTCATAATATTGAAAAAGTCATAGAAAGACAAAATTCATTATGGCCAAAACGTTGGAAATATTTATGGAATCTTTTGGAAGACAAGGCTGCCATATGGTGGGGCTCACTTGAGAGTAAGAAGTTGTTAAGCATTCCTCATGAAGAATTTAAAAAATTCCTTTTACACAAATGGTCTCACGCTAGAAAACAAGATAATGAGAAGCATGTGCGGTTATTTTCTACAGGTATCTCCTTATTACAGGATCGATGACCATCAAAAAAATGTGGTGAGTCTCTTCACATCTCTCAAGATACAGTAGTCACTCCTCTTCAGGTGAGGTATTCAGAAGAAGTTCAATAGCTAGCTTTAGCAAAGGGATTTCACAATTGATTGGAATAGTTTCCTCTAAACCATACACTGGTTGGAATGGAGTGAATCCAGTGGTCGTCTTAGTAGAAGTTATGTAAGCCAAAAGAGCTGAGAATAACATTAAATTCCAATTGTTTAGGTGCTTCCCAATAGTACATTGAAGCATAACAATCAAAACTTTATTGATTGCTTCAACATGAAAATAGGCTTATGGATAATAAGAAGTTGATATATCATGTCGAAGGCCGAACTGAGCAGTCAACTCTGCCGTCATGTGATGATGAAAATGTGATCCATGGTATGTCATGATAGCTTGAGGGACACCAAAATGTGCTATGATGTGGTTAAAAAGGAATTGTGTAGCAGTAATACCGTCAACATTGTATGTAGGCATCGCCTCGACCCATTTAGTAAAATAGTCGATGACGGCAATGATATAACCATGCCCCCGAGGTGAGTGAGGGTTACATGTCATGAAATCAATGCCCCATTTGGAAAATGGGGCAACAGTAATTATTGGGTGTAGGGGTGTAGGTGGGGTGCACTACTTGCGGTTGAAAATCTAGCATTCATGCCGTTTCTGGATACCTAGAATGAAGTCTTTGAAGATAGAAGGTTAGAAATAACCTATGTGGAGGATTTTGTAAGGAGTGGCATATCCAGACATTTGACCACCACACGCACGAGAGTTCTAATCATTTAAGACTCGCTGAGCCTCTTTAAGGGTGAGACATCTACGAAGAACAGAGTCCACACCAACTCGAACCAATGTATCACCAGGGATCGAATAGGGTTGGGGCTGATGTCGAACGCGACGTCGGTCAGATTGGGACAACGCAAATCAGAAAGTCTAGGTTTGGAGATAAACAATAATGTCACCATACCATGGGTCAAGAGTGCTGGTTAGAAACAAAGTTTCGTCATCCGGTATATGCACATTAAAATCAGTTGGAGTGCTTGCAGATGGAAGAGCACATATCAACTAAGAAAAGACTAGTGATTTGTCTGATTTGGCAGCAGTAAATTCCAAATCAAACTCCTGTAGGATAATGATCCATTTGGAATATTCCTCCCCCCCCAATAACTGAAGAGTTAGTATATATGTCATGGGGTTACAATAAGAAATCACAGTGCTTTTCCGTAACAGAATATAATGTCGAAATCTTTGGATGACATGCACTGTCACCAAGGTAAGATTCTCGACATGAGCAGATAATAAACCACATGCTCGTCATCGTCATTGTCATCCTGAACTAACACCATACAAATAGTGGTATCAGTTGTAGCCAAATACAAGAAGTAATCGCAATGATATTTGGGGGGATGTAGTAAAGGAGCACTAATAAACACATTCTATAAAGCATCGAAGGATTCCTGGGAAACTTCATCCCAAATAAAAGGAATCCCCTTCTTAAGTAAGCGAGTAAAACCCTTGGCAAGTTCAATGTAATTAAGGACAAATCAATGGAGAAAATTATATTTTCCCTGTAGGCTCTACAATTGTATTAATAATGTGGGGGGGGGGCTAAATTGATTATGGCCTCATCTTTCATTGGATCAATCCTCATACCTTTGGAAGACACCACAAAACCTAAGAGTGAGCCAAACTCGACGCAAAACACACACTTGTGTGGATTGAGACGGATATTGTAAGGCTAACATCATAAAAAGATAGCTCTTAAGTGATCAAAATGGTCATGACATTTATCCGAATGAGCTAGTAAGTTGTCCAGGTATGGATAAACAATGTGTCGAATGTCATGAAATGCATAAGACATTGCTAGTTGGAAGGTAGCACCAACATTCTTCAAACCGAAAGGAATATTTGTGTAAGCGAAAGTACCCAAGGGATAGATAAAGCTAATTTTATGCTAATCGGTAGCTAGAATATTAGTCTGGTTATAGCCAAAAAAATCATCCATCAACGAAAAAATCTTAGTCCCAGTGCATTCATCAATGATTTGGTCGTTAAAGGGAGTAGGATAATTGTCCTTAGGACATGCGAGGTTGATATTGTAGTAATCAACACAAACACGTATCACGCCTTGCTTTTTGGCAACAAGGACGATATTGGATACCCAATTCATCAATGGAATAGGATAAATGAAACCCACTTTCAAAAGTTTCTATACTTCTGATTCGATAGCAGCAACCTTTTGAGGGTGCACAAGGCAAAGCCATTGTCGAATAGCCTTAGCACCAGGATTAGTCAGAATCTCATGCACCACAATGGTTGGATCGATATAGGGCATTTCCTCATATGACCAAGAGAAAATGTCTCGGAATTCTTTAGAAAGATGAGTATAAATCCTGATCTCATCTATAGAACAGGAAACCCCAATATTAATGTTCTCGACAATTTCTACTTTAACGAAAATGTCAAGAGGCATTGTAGCAGTGATGTTTCCCATATTACCATCCAACAAGACTTCATGCACTAGGGAAGGTGTCTAATGTGGAGGTGTAGGAGAATGAGAAACAGAGGCTTCAAGACAAGAAGGCATCTCATCGAGGCTAGGAAGAAAAGAAGAATGATGATGTAAATTGTTCCATGGAATTTCATCCAAAGACATGAGCTCAACGATACTCTCATCGGTAGGGAATGTCTCGTTCAAAGGATTCAGAGAATCCTAAGAACCCATCCAGGGAGATGGCACATAAGTGTCCAGGTTCATACTGAATACAATATGACTTTCTGATGTGGTCATCGAAGCTAATACAATTTCTTGATAATTTATCTCCAATGGACTTAAAGGCATAGGATCGCCAAATGAATTAATTTGATCTTCAGTAGGGATAATCCAAGGATCCATAGAGTTTGATATCATATTTACCGAATGAACATTGAGAGGCGGGAAAGAAAAGGTGCCCATTAAAGAAGATTCTTTGAAGATATGTGCCCCCACACTCTCATAAGGAATCTCAGTATTTACCATGTAAGGAACATTGTAGTTCGATGAACCAGAAGAAAATAAGGATGGTTGATAAACCGTGACAATTTTTCCTTCATGAGGAAAACAAAGTATGCGGAACCAAGAAGAATGTTGCAGTTGAGATTGGCATCTACAACTTGTACTTCTAATTCAGTAGTATTTCCTACTAATGTAATGAACAAGTTCATGAGAATTCCATATGGACATGAACCTCCACCATCAAAGGCTTTTAAGGTATTAGGAGACTGGTTAAGACAGGGAGAGCCAATGGCTTTCCAACATGAAACTAAGATGATGTGGGTTGAGTTGCGTTCATCAATAACCGTTCGATAAATCATATTTCCTTTGATAAGGAAATGTATTAGAAATGCAATCTAGTGATGAAGAAGAGGGACATGATTCTCTACATCGAAAGTAATCAGAATCAAATCAGAAGGATCGATAACACCTATAACAGAAAACAATGACATCCGTTGCATTGGACAGGATTGGAGAACTGCGAAGGGAGACATCGGTGAAGGTGCTTGAACTAAATCCTCAATAATATTGTAATGTTGCATAGTGTTATGCTCTTAACCTGCAAATGATACCCAAATACAGAATATGCGAAGAAAAGAGACTGAGAACACAAAATATACGAAGAAAAGATATCGAGAACATAGAATGGCAATGATTTTATTATTCAGAGAGTACTGTTCACTTGCCTCTTTGAGGGGGAAACCTCCAATAGAGCAGAGCTCGATTACAAAAATAAGACACGATGCTCCTCGCAGGGAGTTTCTATCCTTTATATATGACTCCTACATGTAATACCACGGGCCAATACCGCGTATTACTAACACCATCTATCTAATACTACAGCCCATTTGCAACTAAATGTGGTTCCTTTATTAATTGTGGATTAACCACTTACAATTATTAATATGGGCTTTATTGACTCTTGACTATGACGTGGTCCCATTACATAGATAATGGGGTTAGGGTGGGACCCTAACATGCCCACCCCCTTAAGACTAGCCTTGTCCTCAATGCTGAAGCTGCGGAAACTGCTGCAGAATAGTGGCTTGCTCCCAAGTTGCATCTTCTGGAGAGGTGTCTTTCCATTTGACTAGGACTTCCTTAATCATGCGGCCGCGCAGTTGCTTGACTCGTGTGTCGAGGACCTGTTCTGGTTGAA
>APFE031531912.1:0-13195 GCA_000404065.3 Pinus taeda
TTTTTTATGGTCTTTTACCCTTTTGGCTGACCAGTTTTCCTCCAAATGCTTAGAAAATGCACAAGCTTCATGTCCTCATCACTCTGAATCCAAAAATGCTAATCATTTGCTCATTGGATGCCCCAAAAAGGAGCACAGCCCCAAGGCGTTGCGCGTTTGACCGTTTCAATGTGCTAAAAATACTTCAAAAAACACAGAAAATCATTACTTGCAAAATTTGCTCAAAAATGGTCAAAATTGGTGGGCTAATAGCTGATCATATGTTTGGGGCATGGAGTGATGCCTCGGCAAGGATATCTAACCTTCTTTCTCCTCTTGCTTGGTCAAGGATTCAATTTTTGCATGAGCTCTTTTGAGCTTGGCTCTTGCAATTTTGTTTCTCATGGTGTAGTACTTAGCCATCCTTCTCTGCATATCAATATCCCTTTTGGCCTTGTCTAAGAGACCCTCAAGATGAGTGTTCACCCTCTCGAGCCAATGTTCTGGGTTTTCATTCACCATTTTTGCAAATTGCTCATTTAGGGTGAGCTCATTGGCTAATTCGGCCTCCCTTTGTTTTTCTAGCTCCAAAGCTCTCTTTAGGCTTCTTGTCCTTGGCCTTTTTCTTGGCACCTGTTCATCAAGATGTTCACCATATTGTCCATATGCCTCATCAAGGCCTTAGCCTTTTCAGCCTCTCTCTTTGCTTTGGTAAGCTGAATCCCCATAAGCTCATTTTTTACCTCAAATTGCTTGTTCTCCTGCTTATAGTAGGAAATAATGTATTTGGCCCTTTGCAAGTTGACCTGGAGCTCTCCTATGAGTGCATTCTTCTCCTTGATGACAATCGTTGTGCTTTCACTATCATCATGCCCATCTGAGTCAACTAACTAAAAATCATGCTCTATCTCATGGAGGTCTTCGTCCTGCTACTGGATCTCTGCCTCTTTAACCTTTTCCTTACCCTTTTGCACCTGCTTTGCCGATGAAGAAGGCAAGGCCCCTCCCACAATTAGTGGGTCAAACACTTCCCTATGCCCTCTCTGATAAGTATATGTCAAGGTACCCAGACCAGCCCCTTTAGGCTTGCTGCTCTCACCATGCTCAATGTGTTCTTGGTCACTGCTTTCATCTCTGCCAAGTGAATGAATAAGCTCATGAGATGGTGAAGACGAAGGTGATGGTGTGGGCTGAGGTGGATGGATGATGTATGATGTATGGGCTGAGGTGGATGGATGATGTATGGGCTGAGGTGGATGGATGAGAAGATGAAGGTGCTTCTTGGCCATGCTGAATAGGTGGGACTGTGAAAATCTCATTAGATATGAAAGCGTCCCATGCAATGTTAAGCTGATCAAGGTGGTGTAGGACTATCATTTTGATGAGGGAGTGGTGAAAGATGCTTTGCATTTGATGATCATAATCCTTCCTTTGGGCAATAAATGACATCTTGTCAATGTCCCAGTAAAGATAATAGTACAGATTGAGCATTTTGACTCTTGTGAAATGCATGAGTAGTCGAATATGATAGGAATAGAGCCTAGAAAACCTACCCTCACATGTGAAGTACTTCATGGTGATTTTCATGATGAGAATATATCTGTCTAGGAGATAAGAGAAAGGAAAGATCCTCTTTCTCTCATTCTTGTATCTCGGTTAAAGATATGGTTCATAATAAAAATAATCCAATTCTCCTTGTTTAAACCATTTTTCCCCCATATTTGGGATCCCAGAGGCATCTGCTATGATAGCAGGAGATATAGTGAATGTGACACCAACAAGAGTTACCTGGTTGTCCAGGAGATTGGTAATGAATAATCTGGTCAACACAGGATGATGCTGAATCCTTTCCACTTTCTCACAAAACTCATAACAGCCCATATGTTTAAAGCTTGTCACAGTGATGGGAGATGCCATGAGTTCTTTAGTGTTGGTTGGCTCATGTCTAACAATTCTTGCTCCTTTCTTAGATAGCCTCCTCTCCTGTCTTTCTTCCTCACTCTGACCTCTATTTTCTTCTTCAGGCATGGGTTATTGGAGTTAAACCCTAGGGAAATGATGAAATGGAATGTAGGTGTTGGGAGTATGGAAGGATGTGAGGAAATTGAGAAGATTGGAATGGGGAGGTGACAGGAGTAGTTATGAAATGTTGGAATGGTAGTGGGGTGCTAGGAAATGAGTTTTAGGAGTGGAATTAGGTTACTAGGGTTTTATACTTAGTATGACTCCAAAACAAATGAAACATCATAAAAATCAATTGTGAAGGAGAGGAACAATGTAATTTAGACCTACTTACTTGTTAGAGCACCTTGGTGACAAATTTTGATGTTTGGAGCAATGTAGGGCGCTTTGGGAAACTTCTGGTTGTTTTCGAGCAAAGGCGCAGCACAAATGTCAAACGTGCCCTCCACTTACAGGAGCGCAGCGCCCTTATAAAATACACTAGTTTTCTTGGCAAATGCACAGCACCAACTCGCAATTCTTGGTAAACGTTACAAACTAGTAACTAGGATCCCCAGGGTGGAAATTACGGATTCTATAGAGGTGTGGTGATTCTTCCAACACCCCCCCTCAAAAGCAACTTGGCGGAATCAAACCTGGGTCCAAGCTCTGATACCATGTGGAGGTTTGCCGTAACACCAAAACCCGCAGGTCTTGGTAAACGTTACAAACTAGTAACTAGGATTCCCAGGGTGGAAATTACGGATTCTATAGAGGTGCGGTGATTCTTCCAACGTTATGAATGTGCCCTCTAGTTTCTAAACGCGCCCTCCAAGTTCAGAACATGCCCTCCAACTTACCGGTTGATTTTGACTGCCTTCCCGGTGTCCAAATTGAGCCCAGGATAGCTCATTGGAAATCTTGTCCTGTCTAGTCCAAATCTACCTTCAGTTTCCAAAAAGGACTTGATCTGACCCTCCAAAAGTTGATTCTCCCAAGACTGGTCAAAAAGTTCAGAATGAGGGTGCAAAAATGAAGTGTGTTATTGCAAGAAACTTTTGGAGGTCTTCCTCAACTCCAAATTGAGCTCGTGATAGCTCATTGAAAAGATCTTTCTGCATAGTTATTAGTTGACTCATCAAGGAAGTCATTTCGACACTCCAACTAGGAGAAAATTTTAATTTTCCCAAGGTCACTCCAAAAGTGCAGTAACTCTCTTGTAGCCACTGTATTTTTTAAATTTCTCAAAAACCATGACACTTGTGTAAAAACGGAAGGAGGTTTTTCATCCTTGGTCAATGATGGACAAAAACCTCTCTCACTTTTGTCAAATTCATCTCTGTTTGGTCATAAGCATACTTGGAAGAAAAAATGACCCTATGTGTGGCAAATGATTTGTCCCTTGGAATGACTTCTTGAAAAATGATGGAGGCATGATGTTTATGAGTTGGAATGGCCTCATACTTGCTGAAATGACCTCCCTTAGGCCTCCTCTGCTTAGATGTCTCTGATTCCATAGCCAACCCTAGCTTAGTGGGAAAGGAAATTAGGGTTTAGTGCTTGTGGAAAAGGATGATTTGGACAACCTTGGGAAAAGACAACTCCCTTTGGCATTCACTTAACTTTTTGAAACATTACCCTTTCACTTGACTATTTCCTTTGACAAATTGATCTTTTGATGGTCTTTAAGAACTCTTTGAATTTGACTTTTCTTTAATGAAGTTGGCATATAGAGATTGAGTTGGCAACTTAGCAACAATACTTATTACATATGGTGAACTTAAAATTACATGATGAAATAAGCATTTATCTTTACAAATCATCTTCACATGGTGAAGAGATGTTATTTGATCATCATTTACTTTTTGGTCTTATGCAATGGAATGGAGTTTTATTGGCACCTTGGAAACCCTAATGACCTAACGAAACCTTGAAAAACCCTAAAAGACCTAATGAGACCTTGAAGGATTGAATTTCGAGATGACATGACTGATGTGATGGCATGATGTCATTAACTTTATGGGCAATGGATATTTAGCAAGGTTGAAATGAGCTAGCAAGGGGTAAATTTCTAAAAGGAGTAAAGGAAACCCTAATTCAACCTTCAGTGACCAAATTTTTGCATGACGACCTAGTGGAATGACAAAAATTTCAAAATGGGACCCTAATATGATATGAAAAGAGGATTTTTGATCACTGATGGCAGTATGCAAATACTGACACTAACAGAGTCAATACAAATTCCTATGAAACAACAAACCCCTTCACAAACGATTGTTACTAGAGGATGTCAGACTGGTCCACCTATTCCTGAGAAATTATCAGGAGCAAGCCAAGTCCTCATCCTGAATTCGACTTTTTAGGGGAGCTGCAGAATTTGTTTGTCAATATCCTGTTACTTTAGGCTATAAAGGACGTACCGGTTTATGCCAAAACAATTAAAGAATATTGCTCTAAGAAACCCAGCAGAAAACCAAAGGATCCACTCACTATTCACGTTATGGGAAAATTATCAAACATAATGTTGGGGAAGCCTATACTTGTTAAATACAAGGATCCAGGGAACCCGATTCTGAGAGTACAGATTAATGGGGTTGATATCCCAAATGTACTGGTAGATTTGGGGGCAGCAATTAACGTTATAACCTCTGCAACTGTTATTACCTTGGGTCTGCAGAACCTTAAACCAACTCCCACCGTCCTATAATTGGCAGATCGGTCTACTATAAGACCAGTGGGCAAGCTGGAGCCTGGAAGATATAACCATTTCAGTACACTCATGGCAATACCTTGTCGACCTTTTGGTTTTACATACACAATCCCCAGCTAGTGGACACCCTTTGATTCTAGGAAGACCTTGGCATGCGACCACAAATGCTTACATTGGGTGTCGATCTGGAAATATGGTAATATCCAACAGGGAAGTTACAAATAATATTATCCTTTACCCCCTTGTCAAACCAAGTTCGTCAGATAAACCAGGATTTACCTTGATGCAAAAATCTCTACCTATGAAAGAGCCTGAATCCAAGAATGAAGAAGTTAGACGATCCTTACCATCAGTAAGGCTCTTTGTTTCAAGGCTGAAACGGAGGATGACACCATTAACACTTTTCTCAGCAGTCCCAACTCCGTTTCTAACCTAACCCACCAGTTATTCAAATCTGTCATGAGTTGCAGCATTAAGGAAAATATGGAACCAGAAACAGAAGTTGCAAATATTCCTGTAATTGTACCCCGTGACAGCATTTCTATAGAAATTAAACCAGGGAAAACATTGAATATTAATCCTGGCCTTTCTCCCTCCTAAACTGAATGGTTACTGGAGGTTCTTCAAGAACATAAAGGAGCCTTTGCTTGGGAGTATACAGATATGAAAGGCATCCCTGCTGATTTATGCACACATCACATATACATTAAAGAAGAATTTCGACCTGTTAGGCAACCACAGAGAAGAATGAACCCTACCTTAAAAAACATTGTCAAAGATGAATTATAGAAGCTATTAGATGTAGGTTTCATTTATCCGATATCAGACAGTCAATGGGCTTCCCCGCTGGTCATTGTTCCTAAGAAGAATGGCAACTTTAAAGCAACTTTAAAAGATCATTTTCCCCTACTCTTTATTGACCAAGTCCTTGATACATTAGCTGGAAAGAAGTTTTTCTCCTTTCTAGATGGATTTAGCGGATACAACCAGATACAAATAGCTCCTAAGGATCAGGATTAAACCACCTTCACATGTCCTTGGGGGACCTTTGCCTACCGAATCCTCCCATTTGGTCTCTGTAACACACCTGCTACCTTTCAAAGGGCAATGATAGGAATTATTTCTGATCTAATCAATGATAGTGTTGAAATTTACATGGATGACTTCACCCCATATGGGGATTCTTTTGAAAAAGGTCTAGAAAACTTAGATAAGATAAGATAATTTTATTAATGTCCAAAAAATGACCATAGTAGGTCAACAGATAATTTTATTAATGTCCAAAAAATGACCATAGTAGGTCAACGGGACTGTTTGTTACAATGATTACATTATGCAAGTCGGTGGACCAAACAGTCCCCTTTAACATTTCTTTAAAAGCAGGAAATACATCTAAAATGTAAATGAGGTAGCAAGGAACTCTCAGCTTCGAAGCAGGGGCTGCGATAAGGCAGAGATGAAAGAGAAGAAGAAGAGGAAGAAGAGAGGGGGGGGGGGATCCCCTGACTATTCCCTACTCCTAACATCCGAGGTCGAGAGAAGAAAACTGAGGGAAGCTTGTCAAACTCTGTTGTCTTGTAGATACGCTGGGCTGTCGATGATGCCGCCTAGAAGTTCTACGGCGCCTCCCTGGGGCACTGCTGCAGTCTGGTGGGTCGGCCCCTACGGGACCGCACTGATCTGTTTTCGGTATCAATGGGATGGTCCATGTTTCTTTTGGTGCCCCGTGCTGAGGGTAGCGCCCTAAAGAAGTCCGTGATCTTATGCATAGTGTCTGGTCTGGTAGGAGGCTGTAGAAAACGGGCCTGAAATCTGAAAGCCTCCTGGAGGTAAAGTGCTAGGTATCTTGGATCAACATATCTGAGGAAGCTGAACAAGGTCTGAGAAGACCTGAAGAGACAATGGAAACGGCCTCGGATCTCGTAGTATGCAGGGCATCCGAAGATGAAATGTGTTTATGTTTCTATCTCCTGTAAATGACAGAGCTAGCAGATCCTGTCTGCCCTATCGATGTGGTGATCTGTTTCCACCCGGAGTCTGTGAGAACCGACTCTGAACTGCCCGAGGGGGATTCTAAGGGCATGCATCCAATGCTGGAGCATGTACTGAGGTCTGATGATGAGCTCATCCTTGATCTCCAGGCAGTGCTCTGCGTAGAAGGCCATTTTTGGGCGTAGCCCATCGGGAGGATTGATCCATGTAGTCTAAATGTATCGTCTGTAAATATCATCCTTAATGATTTTATTCAGCTCTTGCTGATTGGGAAGAAGATGGCCAGGAGCATTCAGAGAGTACTGAAAAGGAGGGAGGTGGTCAATATGAATTCCTGAGGCCTTCAGAATATCTGTCACCCTAGTGTACCAACATTTGGATCGGCCTGTCTACATGCGAGCGATGTGGTCGGAGGAGCAATATGCTAAATACGGGTATCTGTCACGACCCTTTTTCGTGTCTGCCAATCCTCGGAGTCTGTGCAGGAGGGACACTAACCTGAAGATTACATCTAGACGGAAAGGCCGAGCCCCGAACTCAGCTAGAATGATGTGTTGGGGAATTGTCTACATCTGATGAAACGGCGCAAAAGGAGGGTCTGGACACGTTCCACTGAAGCCCAATCTAGTTCTAGAAGAGAGGGACCCCAAATCTCTGAGCCATAAAGCATTGTGGGGCGAATCAAGGTGTCCATGATGCTCATTTTGGACGAGATGTCCTGGAAGTGGTGTCGGAAACACTGTCTCTCCAGAAGTGCTAGGGAGTCGTACCCTTTGTTGATCCGAGGTTGAAGGGTTGGTCGCAGGCTGAAGCGAGATCCTGAAAACTGGACTCCCAGATATGTATAGGTGCTGACAATCTCGATCTCTTCCCCTTTAAATAAGAAGCAAAAATCTGAGTATTTTTTGACTCCATTGAAGATAATTACTTTGGTCTTACCCAAGTTTACAGTTAGATGCCTCCGGTCACAAAAAGTAGCGAGTGCATCTAGCTGTCTCTAGAGGCCTTCTTGGGAGGAGGCAATGAGAGCAATATCATCAGCAAAGAGGAGGATAAAAAGCAGGACCTGGTGGAGAAGGCATCCATCTGTATCCTTGATATGCTCTCGGAGGAAGGACTCAAGCTAATCGATATATATCCCAAATAAAGTAGGTGAAAGGGGGCATCCTTGCTTGACTCCAATGGTGCTTCGGATGAAATTCGACAATCCTCCTACTGTACGGAGACGGCTAAGGATGGCCTCATATAGACGCATGATGGCATTCAGGAGAGTCGAGGAGATACCAATCTCCCTTAGCCTCTGGAAAAGATCTTCCGTTGGAACTGAGTCAAAGGCCTTCCAGAAATCTACGAAGCAGCAGTACACTTTAGAGGATCGATGCCTGGCCTCCTCGATCACCGCTCGGAGAGTGAGGATGTGGTCGATCGTCTGGTGGCCTGGACGGAAACCTGCTTGGCCCTTGGCCCTGAGTTGTCTCTGCTCAAGAAAGTGGGAGAGTTTCCTGTGAAGTACTGTGGCATATAACTTGGAGAATGTGTGCCCAACCATGATTGTTCTGTAATTGTTGGGATCAGAAGTAGGCCCTGACTTGTGGATCGGGTAGATAATGTGGTGTGACCAGCTATCCGGAAATCCATCTCGAACCACCTAGTTGAAAAGGTCCACCAGATATCCTTCTAGAGGGTGAAGTCCGTGCTTGAAGAATTCTGCCTGGAAGCCTTCTTCGTATGCTGCCTTGCTGCTATTCATCATCCATATTGCCTCCCTGATATCTTTGTCAGAGAAGAGGTGGCAGGAGGTGGGGGGCGAAGTGACCCGAATCAGGGGCTACCCAGGGATGTCATATAGGTGGGAGGTATGGGAGAACATAGAGGCAGGATCAAGGTCGATAGGGCTAAGAGAGCATCGGGAAAGGATGGTTCCCCAGAAATCTTTAGGGGAGCGAAGGAGGAGAGTAGAAAGAACTTGTCTCCTATGAGCAATGAAGAGGCGCTTCTTACGGCGGAGGAGGCCACGGTAGGCTGAGCAGAGGTCAGGGTATGCAGGGAAAGAGTTCCGAAAGGCGTGTCGGAGGTCCTGATGCATAGACTTACAATCCTGGTCATACCAGTTGTTCATAGGGAAAATTTCCCGGTTTGCGGGTGGTGGTGACGGAATGGGTAGAGAAGGGGAAGGATTGGAGCGCAGCTTTCCAGATTGTATGTGAGAGGCACTGGTATTTGTCCTTGGCGGAGCTGAGGGAGGTGAACTGGGATTTCGATGGGAGAGTCTACTTGAGGATAGAGGAGAAGAGATCAAGGTCACTTTCCTCAAATCGGAAGGTAGTTCTGGGGGGACTGCGGGGAAGGGTAGGGGGAGGATTCTGGAGGTCAAACTGCAGAGAGAATGAGAGGAGGGCGTGGTTTGCGAGGGGGATGGGGTGACTGAGAAGTTTTTGATGTAAGGAAGGATATTCGGGTTGGCAATAGCATAGTCAACAACACTTGCCCCACCTCCAAATGGTCTGCAGGTGAAGAAGTGCGAGGATCTAAAAGATGTATACAAACACATGCTTCTCTCAATACAGTAAAATGTCATATGATGATGGAGGAAGGAATAGTGTTGGGACACCTGCTTTCAGTTGCAGGAATTCTGGTTGATCTTACTAAGGTAGAAGTGATATTGAATTTTCCTACGCCTAAGACACCGACACAGGCACATAACTTTATTGGTTATGTTGGCTATTACAGGTGGTTTATAAATAATTTTTCTAAGACAACATTCCCCCTTTTTCAATTGTTACCTAAAGATGCAGAGTTTGTGTGGACAAATGAATGTGAAGCAGCCTTTAAAGAAATCAAAGAACTAGTTTGTAAAGCTCTGATATTGTGAGAGCCTGACTGGAGGTTCCCATTTCACATCTTTGCAAGATGTTTCTCAAACAGCAGTAGGGGCAGTCCTAGGGCAACAAGAGGATAAGAAAATCGTATGCGACCTATTATGTCAACAAGAACTTGACTCCTGCTAAACTGAACTATACGGTAACTAAAAAGGGGTTCTTGGCTGTTATTTATGCTATTAATAAGTTTCGGCATTATATTACAAGGTATCCTACCTTCGTGCACATTGATCATACAGCTATCAGGTATCTGATGAATAAACCAATAACCCCTAGTCGTATTACAAGATGGTTGTTGTTAATTTAAGAATTTGATATTACCATTGTAGATAAGTCAGGGAAAGATAATGTGGTTGCAGATTTCCTATCTAGAATGGATACTAGTGATGAAGGTACCCCTGTAGAGGATAGTTTTCCAGATGAACATCTTTTTGCAATTTCTACTCACACTCCATGGTATGAAGATATTGCTAACTATCTTGCTAGAGGAAAAGTGCCTCAACACTTACCTTATAGAGAACAAAGAATGATTATCCATCATATTGCCCCTGTTAATTTTAGGTTTGTTCTATGCTTAGAGCAATTTATTTCAATTTTCATAGTTAGCTCAATATCTTTTTCAGATTAGCAATCACATCAGCATTAAAGTAAACAACAGATAAAACATAAACATAAATTGCAGAAGACAAGCCAAGACAAGAGGACACAAGATGTGGCGCTAGCTAGGGACAAACCCCAATGTGGGGAAAGCCTTGATCAATTATTCTTATATGTTCTTCAATAGTTCAGCAGAGAGAGAGAGATAGTACATTCACAACAGAGGTCAACACTTTGACTTATTTAGATAAGAGCATAGCTCATCTCTAACAAGATGATACATGAGATCAGAAGACATGCTGCTTCAACTAATTCTCCAAGGTGACTCCTTCACCTATCATTGTGTTGCATCTCGTCATCATGTTGCACCTCATTGTGCTGCACCATGCTGCACATGCTTGATTTCCCATTGTGCCACTATTGCACAATGTCATGGCTGTCTCGTTGTGCAACTACTGCACTATGTCATGACTGTCCCATTGTGCCACTGCTACACAATGTCATGGTTGTCTCATTGTGCTTTGCCATACCACCATGAATTCGCTACACTAAATACTAGTTGTCCCGTGTTGTACCATTGTACCATTGTTGTCCCATTGTGCACTATATGTCATTGACCATTGTTGTTCCATTGTTGTACCATATGCTGCACCATACTGCACCAAGTTGCCTTTGTTGTACCATTGTTGTATCATTGCAGCACCATGTAGCATTATTGCCCCACTGTTGCACCATACATCTTGTTGTCCATACTGTTGATAATATCGGCAATATTCGAAAATATCAGCAAATATCGACAAAATATCGGATGTGTTTTAAAATTTGAAAAAATTATTTTTTATGCTTGCCGATATTTGTCGATATTTTGTCAATATTTTCGCCGATATTGCTGATAAGATGTTTTCTGGACCGTCGCCAATATTTTGCCGATATCTATATTTTCAACACTGGTCCATCCTGTCGCACCATTTTTGCACCATACATCTTGCTGTCCATACATCTGCACCATACATCTTGTTGTCCATACATCTTGTTGTCTATACTGCTGCACCATACATCTTGTTGTCATATACTATGTTGTCTATAATGTTACAACATTCATCATAAGACTTGGATCTATCATTCATGACTGTGATTCAATCCAAACAGCAGATAGAGCATCCTTATTTAGAACAGCGTTAAGGATAGCTGAAGATGTGGCTTCTTCATCTTAGTGTTTACGTGTGAGAGCATTCCTTCCATGACAGCAATGGTATTCCTTTCATGATTGCGTATAGGATAAGGGCTTTTCCTTTCATGACAGCAAGGGCATTCCATGTGTAGAGAACTTCTTCTAGGACAGCATTTAGGTTCCATCTCCATTAGGCAGTGTAGCAACTAGGTTTAGGGCATCTCTTCTCCTTAGACCTGCGGCTAGGGTTTCTGCCTTCATTTCCATGGTTGCGTATTACTGCTTCTTCATAGGGCAGTGTGTTTAGGGCTTTTCCATAGGGCAGCGTTAGGGCTTCCTTCACCGTGCTAGATCTCCCTTTCCTCCTGTGTCTAGGGCTTCTTCATTATGGCAGCATAGAGCCTAGGGCACTGTCACTCCCTCTAGATTAGGGCAGCGTTATCCCTTAGGAACTCTCCTCCTACTAAAACCCAAAGACAAGTAGAGAGGAAGAGATCCCAAGTGTGTGTTGAAAAGTCAACCTCTATTTATACTACAACGTTGAGCACAAGTGGGGTTTATTTGGTCGCTGGCCAACCTTGACGAATTGTCCCATAACACTAATAAATTCATATATACATGAATACTTATCGGAATCGGATGATCTTTAGATCAATCCTACGCCTCTCAATGAGAGGGATCCAAGAAAAATACCGGTTGTCATTAATAAGATGACCCACATGGAGTTTGGCCCTAGTTGCCAATTTTAACACTCCCTCTCAACTAGGGAGAACTCCATCCGCTAATCCATATGTCCAATTGTACTATCTCTGCCATCAGTGCACTACAGTGCTCTGCTCTGTTGAGCTCCGCTTTGTTGAGCTCTGCTTTGTTGAGCTCTGCTCTGTTGAACCATGAAGAAGAAGAATTGATCGAGAATGTCTCATATCATTCTCTACTGACCCGAAGTCAGTTTCATCTGAAGAAAGTGTGTCATATCACTCTTACTAACCCGAAGTCAGTTTTATTGATCCTAGATCAATATCACAAGAGAGTGTCTCAAACCACTCATACTGAGCCCAGATCAGTTAGAGGTCATCCTAGCATAGGGAGTACGGTAGATACAACGATGCGTCCATCGATAGTACTACTATGGTCCCTAACCCCATTTCCCTGCTCATTGATTAGATGAGAGGTACTTTCCATGAGTCCCAGACTGCATGGGTAGGATGCATTGACAGGGGAACTAATTATCCTATCCCACAAGAGAACTAATTATCCTATCCCACAGGAGAACTAATCATCCTGGCTCACAGGAGAACGAATCATCATGTCCCAAAGTCGTCTCGGGGTGTCACAGGAGAAGGCTGAGCTATTCACCTTGTACACAACGCACCATTAGGGGAGGGTGAGTCACCCTATGGTCACGTGTTGCTCTAGTAAGTACCCCAAGCCCCCCAGAGCTCCCAGAGCTCAATGCATGCAACATGCAGGACCCTTATACGAGGGTCTCTCAACAACTCCAAGTCGTTCGGGAAAGTCACAGATTTGACCTTTCCCCGGGGGGCTTTGACAAAATTTCTATGACTTGTACATTAGTCTCAATGCGATGGAGCCTCCTCGCCCATCGACTTACCATATCCTAGATAAGGTAGTATCTGATGTCTATCTGCTAGAGTAATCACCGAGTATGGGATTCCTCAATAATCGAATCCCCCCTGGTTGTCATAGAGGATCACATTGGTATTCATCATGTGTATAAACAACTCACTAAAGAGCTTCCACAACCAGGCAGCTTCACACGAGATCGTACTCGTAGCTATGTATTCGGTCTTGGTAGTGCTTATAGAAACCAACTTCTTATTCCTGCTCCTCTATGATAACAAAGAATAATCCAAAGAGAACCATCACTGAGAAGTGCTCTAGTGATCCTCCACCCTACCTGCC
>APFE031531931.1:1338-50534 GCA_000404065.3 Pinus taeda
GTGATGCTCACAGGGGTGAAGAAGTGGGATTGAAACTAGTGAAATGTGGAGAACGAATCACATAGCATCAATCATCACTTCCGGGGCTTGCACCGGTAACCAGGACTTCCCAGGAGGTCACCCATCCCAGAACTCCTCTGGCTCAAGCGCGCTTAACTGTGGAGTTTTTCCCACAATCAAGCCCACTTAGCTTCCTACCCCATTTGCAAAACCTTAGCAAGTATTGTGCCTCATGAACCATTCAAGTAGAGATCCCTTGACTCTTTTTGAATTTTAAGTATGGGGGATTACGCAGTGCATTATATTAGATCATTTTGGGATTCAACTGCGTTAAGTAAGTCATTCAAACGTATGACCATTTCCATGAGAGGTAGTCGTAACTGACTAATTTCTCATGATTTTTGAATAGTTCACTTAGCACTCATTGCATCGGGTGATGCTCACAGCGGTGAAGAAGTGGGATTGAAACTAGTGAAATGTGGAGAACGAATCACATAGCATCAATCATCACTTCCGGGGCTTGCACCCGGTAACCAGGACCTCCCAGGAGGTCACCCATCCCAGAACTCCTCTGGCTCAAGCGCGCTTAACTGTGGAGTTTTTCCCCACAATCAAGCCCACTTAGCTTGCTACCCCATTTGCAAAACCTTAGCAAGTATTGTGCCTCATGAACCATTCAAGTAGAGATCCCTTACTCTTTTTGAATTTAAGTATGGGGATTTACGCAGTGCATTATATTAGATATCATTTTGGGATTCAACTGCGTTAAGTAAGTCATTCAAACGTATGACCATTTCCATGAGAGGTAGTCGTAACTGACTAATTTCTCATGATTTTTGAAATAGTTCACTTAGCACTCATTGCATCGGGTGATGCTCACAGGGGTGAAGAAGTGGGATTGAAACTAGTGAAATGTGGAGAACGAATCACATAGCATCAATCATCACTTCCGGGGCTTGCACCCGGTAACCAAGACTTCCTAGGAGGTCACCCATCCCAGAACTCCTCTGGCTCAAGCGCGCTTAACTGTGGAGTTTTACCCACAATCAAGCCCACTTAGCTTGCTACCCCATTTGCAAAACCTTAGCAAGTATTGTGCCTCATGAACCATTCAAGTAGAGATCCCTTGACTCTTTTTGAATTTAAGTATGGGGGATTACGCAGTGCATTATATTAGACATCATTTTGGGATTCAACTGCGTTAAGTAAGTCATTCACGTGTGACCATTTCCATGAGAGGTAGTCGTAACTGACTAATTTCTCATGATTTTTGAATAGTTCAATTAGCACTCATTGCGTCGGGTGATGCTCACAGGGGTGAAAAAGTGGGATTGAAACTAGTGGAATGTGGAGAACGAATCAAATAGCATCAATCATCACTTACGGGGCTTGCACCAGGTAACCAGGACTTCCCAGGAGGTCACCCATCCCAGAACTCCTCTGGGTCAAGGGCGCTTATCTGTGGAGTTTTTCCCCACAATCAAGCCCACTTAGCTTGCTACCCCATTTGCAAAACCTTAGCAAGTATTGTGCCTCATGAACCATTCAAGTAGAGATCCCTTGACTCTTTTTGAATTCAAGTATGGGGGATTACGCAGTGCATTATATTAGATATCATTTTGGGATTCAACTGCGTTAAGTAAGTCATTCACGTATGACCATGTCCATGAGAGGTAGTCGTAACTGACTAATTTCTCATGATTTTTGAATAGTTCACTTAGCACTCGTTGCATCGAGTGATGCTCACAGGGGTGAAGAAGTGGGATTGAAACTAGTGAAATGTGGAGAACGAATCACATAGCATAAATCATCACTTCCGGGGATTGCACCCGGTAACCAGGACTTCCCAGGAGGCCACCCATCCCAGAACTCCTCTGGCTCAAGCGCGCTTAACTGTGGAGTTTTTCCCCACAATCAAGCCCACTTAGCTTGCTACCCCATTTGCAAAACCTTAGCAAGTATTGTGCCTCATGAACCATTCAAGTAGAGATCCCTTGACTCTTTTTGAATTTAAGTATGGGGGATTACGCAGTGCATTATATTAAATATCATTTTTGGGATTCAACTGCGTTAAGTAAGTCATTCAAACGTATGACCATTTCCATGAGAGGTAGTCGTAACTGACTAATCTCTCATGATTTTTGAATAGTTCACTTAGCACTCATTGCATCGGGTGATGCTCACAGGGGTGAAGAAGTGGGATTGAAACTAGTGAAATGTGGAGAACGAATCACATAGCATCAATCATCACTTCCGAGGCTTGCACCCGGTAACCAGGACTTCCCAGGATGGTCACCCATCCCAGAACTCCTCTGGCTCAAGCGCACTTAACTGTGGAGTTTTTCCACAATCAAGCCCACTTAGCTTGCTACCCCATTTGCAAAACCTTAGCAAGTATTGTGCCTCATGAACCATTCAAGTTAGAGATCCCTTGACTCTTTTTGAATTCAAGTATGGGGGATTACGCAGTGCATTATATTAGATATCATTTTGGGATTCAACTGCGTTAAGTAAGTCATTCACGTATGACCATGTCCATGAGAGGTAGTCGTAACTGACTAATTTCTCATGATTTTTGAATAGTTCACTTAGCACTCGTTGCATCGGGTGATTCTCACAGGGGTGAAGAAGTGGGATTGAAACTAGTGAAATGTGGAGAACGAATCACATAGCATAAATCATCACTTCCGGGGCTTGCACCCGGTAACCAGGACTTCGCAGGAGGCCACCCATCCCAGAACTCCTCTGGTTCAAGCACGCTTAACTATGGATTTTTTCCCTACAATCAAGCCCACTTAGCTTGCTACCCCATTTGCAAAACCTTAGCAACTATTGTGCCTCATGAACCATTCAAGTAGAGATCACTTTACTCTTTTTGAATGATAGTATGGGGGATTACACAGTGCATTATATTAGATATCATTTTGGGATTCAACTGCGTTGAGTAAGTCATTCACGTATGACCATTTCCATGAGAGGTAGTCGTAACTGACTAATTTCATGATTTTTGAATAGTTCACTTAGCACTCATTGCATCGGGTGATGCTCATAGGGGTGAAGAAGTGGGATTGAAACAAGTGAAATGTGGAGAACGAATCACATAGCATCAATCATAATTTCCGGGGCTTGCACCCGGTAACCAGGACTTCGTAGGAGGTCACCCATTCCAGAACTCCTCTGGCTCAAGCGCGCTTAACTGTGGAGTTTTTCCCCACAATCAAGCCAAATTAGCTTGCGACCCCATGTGCAAAACGTTAGCAAGTATTGTGCCTCATGAACCATTCAAGTAGAGATCCCTTGACTCTTTTTGAATTTAAGTATGGGGGATTACGCAGTGCATTATATTAGATATTATTTTGGGATTCAACTGCGTTAAGTAAGTCATTCACGTATGACCATTTCCATGAGAGGTAGTCGTAACTGACTAATTTCTCATGATTTTTGAATAGTTCACTGAGCACTCATTGCATCGGGTGATGCTCACAGGGGTGAAGAAGTGGGATTGAAACTAGTGAAATGTGGAGAACGAATCACATAGCATCAATCATCACTTCCGGGGCTTGCACCCGGTAACCAAGACTTCCCAGGAGGTCACCCATCCCAGTTCTTATTCCTAGTTCTTCAAGTTCTTCAAGTTCTTTTATGGACCTTGTCCTTAGAGCTTTTTATTATCTGACTTGCTTGTCTAGGTTTATTTCCCTATTATATTTTGATGTCATTAATAACTTCTTTGGCTCTTTCAATCAACTCCTCATGTTCTACAATAATCTCCATATATTTCCAAATATAAAAACCAAATGAAATAATTTCTATCCAAATTTTTTCTTTGGCCTATGATAAACATTGAATATAGTTAGAGCCACTCAAATATTGTTCTAATAGCTTTTGCAAATTTGCATTTTTATTTATTTCCTCAACTAAGGCATTTTCTGATTCATTTTTGTTCATATCAGTTTTGTCCAAACTTTCTTTCAATCTTCCAATCTCGACATATTTTAGTTTAACAAGATAAAATGCCTATGATAGAATTTATGTGGAACCAATTTTTGTTGTTGTAATTACTACACTATCAATTTGGGCCTTCTCTTTTAACAACTCTTCTATCCTTTCTTGCATTTTCTGAATCTGTCGGTTTTGTTCAATTAGATAGGATAACATAATTTCCTTCTTCTTCTCTAATTTCCCACTTTCTTGTGTTTGGGGATGCTTTGTTGTGGTCAGCTTGTACTTTCTTCTAAGTGCTTGAATATCTTCAATTTTCTTCTTAACAATCTCTTGAGCTACATCCACACTTCTTGGATCCAAACCTAATTTAATTACAAAGTCTTCTAGTGATTTGATCCTAACATCCTTTGCCAGAGAATAAGTCTTTTTCATTTTAAGTTATTCAATAGGACTACTCAAATATTTCTACAATTTTGATACATTTGAAGCAGAACTAGTGAGAGAGGAATAGACCATCTCACTAGTTTGTCTATGCAGATCAATTTGATCTATAGGATGGATATGTTTAGTATTCAAAGATAAAACATAAGTGTTATACTCTCCAACAACTCTAGGAGCATAAACTTTAGGTTCAAGAAATGCTAACTTAAATTCACCTTTTTTAGTATCAAGAGGTGAAAGCAACCCGATTTTATTGGAAGAAGTTTGCTTCCAGAACTCAGTACAAGTTACTGCCTTCAAAGCCTTGTTCTTTTTCTTCATTTCCAAAAACCCAGAAAAAAATGTTTTGGTTAGAAGAAGAAGAAGGAGAAGATTGTTCTGTCCTTGGATCCATTTCGTGCATTCTAAACACAGGTTCACCTAAAACAATAGTAACTGGTGAATAAATGTTGGATGAGACAGTTTTTGATATCGCTCCCTCCATAATGTTTGTCTTCTTTCTCTTGTACACTCTGAAATATTCCATTTATGACTCCGATAAGCTTTGATCCATCCTCTTAAGTTCTCTTTTTTTCATTGGAAGTATAACCAAAATTTTATGTCCTACTGACTGCTCCACAATTTGTTCTTCTGTAACTTCCTGCAAAGTGTTTTCCTTTCAAGTGTCCTTATTAGCAAACTTATCCATCTCAGTCTTGGACACATGAAAATAATATGGGGTTTTCTGTTGAACTTTGATGGATGAAATTATCCCAATGGGGTCATATGGCTAAGTAACCCCCAATTTAAAATTCATTTGTGCCAATAAATGTTCCACCTCTTTTTCTGCTGACCTTTGATTCATTATAAATGGCCTAACCAGTGTCTTTAGTTTAAAGAAGGATTGTTTCCTTCTAGGTAAAAAATGCACTTGATCGACATTGAGGCTTTGTCTGATGAATTTAAGCGCAAAAATATGCATAGGAAAAAAAACTGGCAACTAATAGGGTGGAAGTTCACACACATATAATCTAATTTCTGTAAAATGTTGGTTCAAATACCAATCACCAAGCCTTCTTTGTTCACTATGACGCATAATTCTTTTGATTCCAAGTGTGAATATATTTGTTCACAAAATCAATGAAGGAAACTTCCTCATAATTCCTTCTGACCAAGGACGTCTAATGAATCACAGACCATTGATTCCCATGAAGATCCTGCTTTTGTAACTATATTTTGAATGTGTTTGAATGATAATACAAAAATAGATACACCGAGACTGATTGGTATTTAAAATCTTTTTCAACTCCAAATTTAAGAAATTGGTCATGAATGGCCTCACATAAAAACTAGATGAAATTGAATAAGATTTGTGGTTTCTTACATGGACAAAAAGTTGATTGAAAATCTAGAACTACTTCATCCACTTTCTCATCACGTTGATACCCTAAAATACAACATAAAATGGATATGATTTGTCTTAAAAAATCTAGAAACATTGGTGTAGGGTAAGGCAAAATATGAGCGGAAATACCAGTCCCTTCAGGCATGAATAATTCATAAATAACAACTCTTTTTTCAAAACTCAATTTTTGATATGTTTCCAATATAATTTCACTAGAGAATGGGTGCAAAGAGTTGGGAAAATTTATGCACAAGGCCTTTAAAATGGACTCAGAAGTTACAGAAAACAGGGTTTCACCATTTTGAGCTATTACGGTTTTCTCATTGGATAAGTACCTATATGCACACTATACTACAAATTCTGGAAAAGGATGCGTTTGAGGAAATATAAACTGGGGTAAAAATGACTCCCATAGAGAAAACTCGTCACTATTATCTTGAAATTTTGGGAAGTCCAATTCTACAATTCATATAGGTCAAACCCTGGGTTTGTATCTTCTATTGTGCGTTCCCTATCAACTAAGGGCAACTCATCAATTTTTGGGAGGGTTTCAGACTGAACCTGAGACTCTTTTAGTTTAGTTGAACTCATTTTGAACTATAAACTTGTAGCAAGGAGCATAATTACTTGTAAAATGTATCACACACTATATTTATTAGTCGTCACTAAGGGCTTTCTATAATTCCACACTTCGATTCAGTGTTTGGTGACTGAAGGAAAGGTGAGAGGGGACATAAAAGGAGGGAGAAATTAAGTTATGAATGAGAATGAAAACATAATGGAATGAACATTATGATTAGGGGCATATTTAGAATTAAATGGCAATATTTATTTGAAATTAAGTGGCAAACAATCAATAAAACGGTGGCCGGTGATATTTATTACTGAAAACTGGGAATGGTTTTTTGCGTGGGGGGTAGGCAGTAAGTGGTAATGAGGAAGCAGGGGGTGCACAATTCATATGTCACTGCCATGTTGCAAAAGTTGTTTTGGAAAAACAACTTACTTTTTGTGCGCCCCCCCCCGGCCTCCCCAACCACCCCCCCAACATTAAATATCGACCAAGGAGGGGCGGGTCACACAATATAAGGAGAGTCGTCGACCACCAAAGCATCAATCAATCCCGATAGAAAACATAAGATAGTTAGTGTGTGGCGATTTGACATTTTATTTATTAAAATAAAAGAAAATTATATATTTGTGTGCAAACTATTACAAAGTGCAATAAAATATATATATATATATAATATATATATATAATAATATATATATTTAACTTTTAATTAAAATTTTGAAATTTGCAATGGAACAAGAAAATGTTACAACACCCCAAGTGCTAGTGTAGTGGTGGGTGGTAGAATCACCTCTTTGATTTCCCACTTTCAAGCATTGAAAAACAAGATGAAATGGATTTCACCCCCTTAATTGTTACTGCATCTTCATGCTAATTCTCATCATTTCCTAGCTCAAAATCTTGGTGTTCTCAAAACCTTAGCGACTAGAGCTTTAAGAGTTTATGATGAGAACCATGTTAAGGAAGAGAAAGCACATCTCCTAAGTGCTTTATTTAATAATGGGTATAGTAGACACCAATGTATTAAGGCTTTCCTTAGAGATGAAAAAGGTCCTAGTGCTAAGAAATATACCAAGGATCGATTTTCTGGTGTTCATCTTCCTTTTATCCAAGGGACCACTGACAATATTGCGAGGATCCTAAGGAAGCATAAGGTGGCTTCAACCTTTCGGCCTTTAAATACCATTTGGAGCTCCCTTAGATCTATAAAAGACCCAATGGACCCCAAGAATATGAAGGGTGTTTATGTTATCCAATGCTCTTGTGGGACTCCCTACATTGGTGAGATTGGTCGCTCGATTAATCCAAGGATTTGTGAGCATGTTGCTAACATCAAGCATGGTAGGACCCGCTCCTCTGCTTTGGTAGAGCATGCAGATAAATCTAAGCATCACATATACATTGAGGAGGCCCAAGTCGTTTCTAGGGTTAGTCATTTCCATCATCGTAAATTGAGGGAGGCCTGATCTGAATTGGATCCTAGAACACTCTAAGTTTTCATGAAATCTTTAAAAAATCATGTCAAAGTTTCAAAGTATTATAAAGATCAAGCTTATTAAAGATATCCTCGTAACAGTTGCAATTTGTGATCAGCGCGGAGCAACGAGGACCCTCGGTCAAGCGCGCAAACCTTCGGTCCATGGTAACGTGCGTTGTCATGAATTAGCAAAACGAGAGGTCATTTCAAGAAACAGGGGTAGTTTCTGATATGCGATTAGCGACATATCACCGAGCAAACCCCTTAAAGAAGGAAAAGCCCCGAGTGCCCCGGACCCAAAATGTTATAAAATGCAATAGATAGCATACCGATTTCGTCAGAAGTGGGGTCCCACAAAAACCGGTAGAATATCGGAAGGGCTTCAAGCGGTAAGAAGTTTTAACCATGTCCCGCCCGATGCCACACAATGGGTGCCACGCGTCTGGTGGAAGAGAGTGAAAATAACTCACATCGGATAGGTAAACGTCATGTTACTTACCCGCCTGATATGAACAAGGACCGTAGGATCTGGAGGCTCTAGATCAACGACAGAGATGCGTTCCGATGGGTGACTGGATTTGATGAGGTAAACAGGCAGAGTTGTATAGGATTTGAAGTCTGACATGTACGATGCATTGGCAGAAGATCATATTTCATGGGCATTCTTGGAGTTAACGGTAAACATGGTCATTTCAAAGACGTCAAAGAGAACTGGCACTCAGTTCATTACGAAATAGGTGGCCACCTCCCTGTGAGGCATTATACAATGATGATTACGTAGAACAAAGGGATTCAGACGGACAGAGGCAGGGAAACCTGAAAGACGGGAAGCGGAAATGAACAGTCAGAGAACAGATTGGCTTTAAAGCCATGAAGCTGACAGAGGAGAAGCAAGTAAGTTAGAAGCGAAAAGCTAAGAGCAAAGAGAAGAAGCCGAGCTGACCTGCAGAAGCAAAGGCAGCATTGAGCCAGACAGAGCCAGAGAGAGTAAGAGAGTCTGTGTACTCCAGAGAAGGCTTGAGAGGTTTAAGCAAACACCTCTATATATGCCTGTCATGTATGAGTCTCAGATTGGGCTCATATTACTGTGACCAATAGAGGTCGAGTTTCAGTAAGGAGAGTTTGTGTACTCTAGAGACTTAGGAGATCCAAGTACCGCCTTGCTGATTTATGTTTGCTGTGTGAGACTCAAATTGAGCTCACTGTTGTAAAAACTCTGCTTTGAAAACATAATAGAGAGGCCACCACTAAAGGCTGGACCGGGAGACGTAGCCCAGGAGTATTGGGTGAAATCCTTATTAAACTTGTTGTGTTTATATGTTTGCCTGTTATGTTTTTCCTAAATGCTTCAATGCCTGTGTATTTCACAATCCTATCGATCCGTTGCATAAAATAACATAGGCACATCCACGCACATGAGTCTGTAATACCTTAATTGTTTGTCTTAGATCAATTACAGATCAAGGCCCTAGAAATTGAAAAAAGACCCAATAATTTGAATAGAGATGATGGTTGAAATATTAGTAGAAGTTGGGTCCCTGTCCTATCCTCCTAGTTTTTTAGTCTTCTTTTTGGGATTTACTTTGTTTGTTTGTTTATCTATGTAGGTATTGGCATCCTTTTTATAGTATTTGTTGTTGGTGTATTCTTCATTAGAGTTTATTTTCTCAATCCTTCGTGGTTTTTTTTTTTTTTTTTTAATCATCCTATTCGTTCTTAAATCCTTTTAGTATTCTTGTTATTTGTTTAATGGGCCTGAGGTCCATTAAATAAATAATAGTATCTTTTCTTGCTGTCATTTTTTTTAGTAACTACATAGACATAACAATATGTATATATTTATACTTCTAATGATAAAAAGGACAAGTGTTTTTGATACTGGAAATGGCAAGGCCAAAATTTTGCTACAACAAATTATTGTACAAAGATCTATATTGATCTTGCAGATACAACATATGCTACTGGCATTTACTACATGTAATTTTTCCCTCATAATGAAATATTACGATTTTTTTCTTTGAAAAAAATAGGTAACGATTATATTAAACAACTAGTTTTTGAAAAATAATATTTAAATAATGATATTAGTTTATTAATTTATTAAAAATATTAATATGTAACATTATAGTAAACCAGTTTTAAAAAAATATTTAAATAATGAATATTCATTAATTATTAAAAATATTATAGGTAACAAGTTATATTATGACTAGTTTTTGAAAATAATATTTAAAATTGTGATATTGTTATTATTTATTAAAACAATATTAAAGTAACTGCATATAACGCTAAGTTTTTAAAAAAAAAAAAAAAAAAATATATTATATAGATATAATATATATATATATATTATATATATAAGTCAAAGTTTAAAGCAGGGGAGTCAAAAAATTATAAGGAGTGAAGACCTTAATCGAGACAAGATCATTTGAAAGAACCATTGACACAAGTACACTTACACTCACCAGGCACGCGAACCTCACTTCTCGAAGACAAAACAAACCACTCTCCTGTGCTAAAAAGCAAGAGTTGAGGTAAATCCTTAAGATAATGGCAACTGAGCCATCATACCAGATGGGATTCCCACACCAAATGGTGTGAGGTCTAGTTGGGACTTCATACCAGGGTGATCCCCTAAATGTTGGCAGGTCCAACACCGTCAACATTTATGGTGCCAGAAGGAGGGAAACTAGTTGTACATGGTTGAAATTCCACTCACACTCACTCATAAACCATCTGGTCAAGGCAGTAACTTGCACTACCTCTATCACGACTCAATAGTTGGTTACTCCTCAACTCTCAGAATTGAACACAAGATTTCATATCAACACCTTTGCTCTGTCCATCCCATCAATCGCCAGTTCACGAAAGCAGTCAGACTGATCCCAGACGTACAATATCTTCCACACACATCGAAGAAGCCAAAAGCTGCTCCCACAAGGGTTGTTGTATCATTGGTGGAAGAAGCAGTCCTTTCTACTCTTGAAGGTTTGGAAGAAGCTATTGAAGATGGAGAGGAACCTCCAATCTTCTTTGAAGATGAATAAGGAACTCTTGTGGTCTTGGGATCAAACTTTGGTATAGGAGGTGGAGGGGAAGGTAGTTGAGGAAGCGGAGGTGGAGACAAACTGACAGACTCAGATCTAGAACCATTAGATTCCAAAGGAGAGGAAGAATATGAAGAGGATGAAAAGATGGCTGAACCAAATCTTGAATGGATGACTCAGGGACCATTGTCTCTCCCAACTGTTCTGCACAAGATGCCAAAGTGAGTGGATAAACATCAATTTTAACCTTGACAACGTGGTCAAGGTAGAAGATCACTTAGAAAACATCTACCTACAAATGCAGACCCTTGAGGTACGTTATCACGACGTAGCATGTAGATTGTTTCCATGTAACTTGGACTGTCGCACAATTTCTTGGTATCACAACCTTCCACCCAACTCCATACAGAACTGGGGTTCTTTCAAACATATGTTCCTTGAAAAGTTTGCTAATGATAAGACCCCAGCCATATTACTCAAATAATTGGGAAGCCTCAGGATGGAGGGAAAAGAGAAAGTGAAAGATTTCAATAAGAGGTTTATGCGTATTTTGAACAAGTTTGCAGTAGACACTGAACCTCATGACTCCATCACTGTCGACTATTACACATTTGCACTACCAAACACCATTCCATAGTTTGTCAAGCGAGTTGCGAAGTCAACATTGTTAGAAAGTTGCAAAGAGGCTATTGCTATTGAGAAAGACTTGCGTGCCGTTGAACTCATCAAGGATGACAAATCAACGAAAGACTCCAAGGATGTGAGCATAAAGCCCAAGCAATGGCGAGCAAAGGAAGAGACAACGAAGCAACTAACATTGAGACCCTCACTCGCCTTGTCAAGAACTTGACCACCAAAATGTCTGAACTCAAGCAACCGAAGACGAACAGATTCGTGAATAGTCATCCGCCCAAACAAAGACAGGAAAGCAATTCATCAACCGGCTCATCAAGAAACATTCGGTTTGGTTCCAAATTTGTGCAGAAGCCTATGTTCCAACTCGATCAATGCGCTGATCCTAAGTACTATTCCTTCCATTAAAAATTTCATATCGAGAAATATTTTTCAGATTGGAAGCTAGGTGTCACCTCTGTCTGTGCTCATACACTCGATGCGGATGGTGACATACAGGAGAAATTGGAAAACATTGATGATAACAAAGAGGTTGCACCTAATGAAGCACCAAGTTATGGGCATGTGGTGAATGCATATCAGTGCTCACAAGTAGTCTCAAAGATGAACATCGAGAAGCAACCCCAAAAGAAAAATTATCGTTGCAACCTTAGGAGTAAAGGGGCTCCCCCTACACTTGAGGAGTTGCAAGAGAAAGTGAGACAACTGATAAAGAAGGCCGATCCACCAGCTGCCTCAAAGCAACAAACACAAAGCAAGTCTAGGAAGATAACGGTGGATAAGAACACATCCGTGAGAAACAAGTTGTAGAACAATCCGCCAGACAACACGAGCATCCATTCCACCCTGGACCCCTCGGAGAGTCTACCACCTCTGGATTACAACATAGTCGATGACATGAAGAAAACTCAAGTGAACATCAGTTTGTTCGAGTTAGCCAAAGTCCAGATCCAACGAGATATCCTGCTATGTGCATTGGGACAAACAATAATATACAACATGACCTCTACCAACAAAGTAGCATGCACACCTCCAAAATCACTATCCACTGTGCTCAATACACTCGATATGGAAGTGTAGGTTTTAACCCCGTACAAAAATTACTTGCGTACGAATTCTAAAACACAGAAAATAAACAATGCGAGAGCATAACACATAAAACACATATACACAAAGATTTTCCCCTGGATCCCAAAACCGGGACTACCAGCTTGATTTTTCATTATGTTCCTTTCAATGTTACAATACATATTTATACATGCTGAAGCATCCAACACCATGGACTGAAAAACCATCGAGTCCAAAACCATGGACCGAAAACCATCACGTCCAAAACCATGGACCGAAAACCATCGCGTCCAAAACCATGTGCAAAAATCACGCACAAAACCATAGGTAGGTTCGCCCAACCTAATATAGGGTCCAATTTTTTTTCCTGGGTCACTGCCCTGGACCCTGTAGAGGGGGGCTACCCATCCCCCTCAAACCCCTCAGACAGGGGGGGTTCCTGCCCCCCCTGTGACCCCCCCGTTGTGAAATCGGCACAACAAAGGGGGGGCTTCGTCCCCCCTTTAACCCCCCCATTGTGCAATCAGCACAACGAAGGGGGGGCTCTGCCCCCCTTTAACCCCTCAGTTCACTACGTGGGTATTCGTGGAAAGAATATGAGTGAACATTAGTTTGTTCAAGTTAGCCAAAGTCTAGAGCCAATGAGATATCTTGCTGCACACATTGGGATAAATAGAAACAGACAATGCGGCCTCTACCAGCAAGGTAGCATTCACACCTCTTGAATCACTATCCACTGTGCTCAATAGACTCGAGATGGAAGAAGCAAACTAAAGTTGCCCCCCAATCCCGCTTTCATCCTAATTTTTCAACTATAATGTCCACAATTGTTTGGTTGATTCTAGCGCAACAACCAATGCCATGTCACTCTCCATTGCTAAGAAGATCAATGCACGATGGAAAAAAACATTCACGAGAATAATCTAACTTGATAGAACATTAGTACCAGCCATTAGTCAACTATGAGACGTGATCATACAACTATCCCAAGACAATCAAGTCCACTAATGCATCAACATAGTTGTTGTGGACATACCTGAAGCATATGGTTTGTTGCTTAGCAGAGACTGGTCCAGTAAGCTAGATGGATACTTTGCTACAGACTGGTCTCACTTGTGGCTTCCGTACAAGGGCAGATGCAACCAAATCTGGGTGTTATCCGAGAGGTATATGAAACACAATGTCACTCCCCTTGACGGAGAGAATGAACCATTGGCCTTCGCAGAACTCATGTTCGACAATTGCCTCCTGGAAAAGACATTTGAGTGTTATCCTACGCGACCTACTTTGACATCGTCAGACAAGTAGTTGGGACTCCTTACTCACCCAACTGATGATAATGAAACTTGTACAGTTTATTTTCTTTGTTAGTAGCAGTAGTAGCAACAACAATAGTAGTGACAACACCAGTGCACCAAATGGTCCATGTACAGACAAGTTGTGGACCATGAGTCTTGAAAAATCAGGAACACATGATGACTCAAGGACTAAGTGCATCTCAGTCATCCAAAATAATGAACAATGCATGATTTCAAGCTATTTAAAGTTCGGAGTCACAAAAAATGATGCTGACGCACTCATGCTGAACACACAAAGGACCAACACTATGAACGAACAAAGAAACTTGGGAATCCACCATGATCCAAAGATGGCCAATCTCGGTACAAGTTTCACACTGCATCAATGACCAATTGTTGACCACTTGATCGAACAATACCGAGATGGGTCTGCAGGAGTAGATGATGACCTGAGTACCCATTGCACCTGAGCAATCCAACATGATATTCTTGGTAAAGGAGGAGACAAGTCATTGCAGCTAGGAATAGGTAACACATACATGTTGTTTGTCCTCCTTTTGCTAAAAATATTGACTAACATTTCAAGTGTTTGGGTTACTTGCAAAGTTTGTCATCATACTTGGTTTTCTAATTCAAATCCTGCACTTAAGAAATTTTGGAAGATCTGGGTACGCATTGAATTCAGAAACTTGAATCGTTCCCGGAATAAAAACAACTACCTCGTGCCATCATTCGAGCCCATGTTGCACATGGTACCTGAAACATTGGTGTTGTCTTCACTTGAAGGTCTTCTGTAATGCCACCAGGTTCCGGTAGTGGAGCCTAATGGATTCACACTGGTCCACTAGTGACTTGGCTCACACACCTATCATTCGCAATTACTTGACGAGAGGATTGATAATCTTCCTGTCAACAACAAGGTCCTCAAACACTAGTTTCAGTAGGTTGGGCCACGCCCATGCCATGTACATAGTCTGCTTGCTATTTGTTGTTTCGTTTGGTTTGTTTTGCTTATTATCGTTCCTTTTGCTTTATTTGATTCTGCTTACTATTTTTGTTCACTTTCATTTTGTTTGTTTGATATATTACTATTTTTGCTTATGGAAATAAGTGCTTCCAACTACTATGTTCTTGCTTTTGAATGAAGCATGTGCTGAAATTTGAAGAGACTTGTGACACTGCAGCACTTGGCTAGTCTTGTGTCCATTTTCTCTGTGCTTGGTTACAACCTTCAGCTGATGAAGTCTTGGTGGAAAATACGAACTGTTTGTAAGGGAAGCTTTGGTCCAACTGTGAACCTGTGTCCACCCTGGGAAACCACATGCTTGTACTCAACCTTCTGCTTTGTGTGTTGAAGCTAATCCAATTAGTAGAAATGGAGAAGGGGAAGAATCTAAACGGGCAAACCTATGTCAGAGGTCCTACATGCATCTCTGAAGGAACAACCTCTTCTGCTCTCAATAAGTCGGGATCCCTGTTCCACCTCAAAAAATAAATAAGTGCCTATGCACAGTTCTCCTTAAAAATACAAAGGTGAAAGAAGAGAAAGGCTTCCTGCACGGAGAGGTGAAGCATGCAACTCCACCGGGTACTGACCAAGCTCACTGGCAGTGGAGCAATGTGTGTGTTACTGTATGACTTGGCCGGGGTATTGTCCAGGCCTATTGGCAGTGGAGAAACACTAGAGACAAAAACTTATACTCTGAAAATCTTCAACTCACGAGCTAAATTACCCTTCCCGTTTGAATTTTCACACACTTAGTCAGTTTTGCTGAATTTTGACGACCAGACTCGTCACTGATAGTTGGACCATCACCTTGGTTTTGACTCGATCGATTGTCAATGAAAACAACACAGAAGCACTAAGCTAGTTCTTTCAAGCTGTGTTGCCCACAAGCAATTCAATCAACACTCATGCTGGCCACTCGAACAATCGACTGGCTATTCATCTTAGAAATTACATAGTGCTCATGAGCAGGTCTTCCGCTGCCCATCAGTTAGCTCAGCTCAGAAATTGCGTAGAGATGATCAAAAGTCCGACCTCTCGGCCTTAATGAAATTTTCCCAGCGAGTAGCTCCCAGTAGCACACTTCTTGTTCCCTCCAGCAATTCCACAGTTTCTGTTTCTAGTGACTAAGCAACGAACCGGTAGTTCCCTCTGGGAATTATGCAGATTTGGCTGCCAGTCTCCCGGGCAGTTCCCTAGAAAAACTGCGCAATCCCTGCTTGCTAAACCTTCATGTAGCTCAACCCGTTCCTCTGGAAAATTCCACAAATCTGGATGTCCAATCCCTACTGACTATTCGTTTTGAAAAATGCACAGAGCATGCCTGCCTTGCCCTCCTGTAGCCTGAACTGTCCCTGCAAAAATTTTCACAATTTTGCCTCCTAGCCGAGCTAGACCTTATAGACAGTCATTGTCGACTCAGATTGCATTTCTCCATCTCTCAGTGAATCTTGCGCAATTTTCATAAGTAGTTACCTGGAGCCATCATCCTGCATCACAATCCTGCTACCTCTGCTGGTAACGTACATTCGAATGATCATATGTCATGGTATACTAGGAGGTTTTGGATTTGATGTCATCTCGTCATGAGTGACTACAAGTACATGCACACCAAAAAACATGTCAAGACGATGAACGTGATGAACAAAGGGAGCACATGCAGATGGATAGGTTCACTAATGGATGAACGAGCGAAGCATGTGAAGTAGATGAATGCGACAAACATGCACCTTTGTGAATAAGTGAGCTTGTCAATACTTGCAACATGAAATCGAGGAACAACATGCTAAAGCTTCATCAAGCGAACCAAGGACCATCAAAGACTCTGCACACTTCACCATGTAGAGGTGAACCTATATTACACCATGAAGACATCCATCACTCAACAACATTCTAGCTCGACATGCACTCCTGTAGCAACACAAATTTACCAACATTATTATGTCAAGTCATGTCGAGTCAAGTCATGAGTCATATTGCCCACATCTCTACTATGGGCTTGATGTCAAACAATGTGATGTAACGTGGAAGTCCAAGAGACCCACTTGTTGAACATAGAGTCATGTAAGTTGGAAAGTCATGGAAGTCAAACAGTCATGACGGTAGTCAAACAACCACAAGGGTTAGTTTCTCCCTTGGCTATAAATACCCCCCTCATTTGTACAAGAAGGGACTTTTCACCTCAACTCCTCCCACATAGCCAAGAGAGTCTGTCATCATTTCTTTGAGGAGTAAGTAGTGGCTCCAATGTCCCGCTGATGGGGTTAGTGATGTATGGTGTAACAATGTGTCTTGGAACTTTTTCTTAATTCAGAAACCTGCCAACAGGCCAACACGTTTTCACACATGTATTTTATTTGTTGTAAGACTGATCTTTAGCACTTGTAATGCATGTTCCTTTAACCATGTGTTCTACATCCGAACTGATTCATTTGTTGTAATGCATAATCTATTAATGGAAATGTGTTGTATATGCTGTTAATGCTGTGCCGTCTGTGTCGACTACTCTGTTGGACATCAGATAAACCTTTCACATAAACCTTGATGTAACAACCGTTTTACTCGTCTTGGACTGATCCATGAGTGATTTATGTGTTATCTTACCTTGTATGTTGTGACTGTCGCATCCGAGTGGACTGCTCCGCCAGAAGCTGTGTATGTCCTTTGTGTTGTGTGTTCCTAGCTAAGTTGGGACTGATCCCTTTCAACTTGGAACTCACCTTCACCCTTTCCCCCTCAAAGTGAAAGAACCATTGGCACAAGTACACTTACACTCACCAGGCACATGAAACTCACTTCTTGAAGACAAAGCGAACCACTCTCTTGTGCTGAGAAGCAAGAGTTGAGGCAAATCCTTAAGACAATGGCAACTGGGCCATCATACCGGATGGGATTCCCACACCAAATGGTGTGAGGTTTAGTGTGGACTTCATACCTGGGTGATCCCCTGAATGTTGGTTGGTCAAAACCGTCAAAAATCTCCTAGCTATTCTACATGTGAGCTTCAAACACAACCATTGCTCCAGGAAGTGACATACATAAAGCGAAGCTCCCTTTCATCGCTTCTTGCAACTAGAGAGTGAATGATACTAGTTGCAATTGCACTTGTGCCATTCTTGTTGATCTTTCTTCTCCACTTGGAGTTGAATCTAGTCTCATTTCCCATAACCATTTCATCTTCAACACCTTTACTACATCTAAACACTCAACATTGAAAGGAAACATTGACCATCCCTTCTCTTGAGTGTGGAAATGTAGTGTATATATAGGACTAAATTTTAAAAAGGCTTAGCTCAAAGAGTCCCTATATCTCCCTTGTATATACAATGATAAAATAGCTATAACACCTTCTTGTAAGAAAGATTTCTTCAAATCGCTAAAAAATGGTTATACTACCAGGTTGAAGGGATTTGAATGACTTTTACAACATCAGTTGTTACAACCTTTTCAACAGATTTAACATTGACAACCAATACAACATATATTTTTATAGCATTTGTTATTACAACATTTGCTGTAATGGGCAATGTTTTAGTAGTTTCAATAGTAGAAGTTGTTATAGCATCAAATTTTACAACATTTTCAACAGTAATGGGTGTTACAACATCAATTATTACAACATTTTCAATAGATTTAACATTGATAGATGTTATGACATTATTTGTTACAACATATGCTATTACAACATCCTGTGACAACCCATCCATGGTTCTATCATAAAATGCATTGTAAATATTTTTTACAAATATGTGAAATTAAGAAAAAGGGACTAAGTTAAAGGGACATTGATTCCAGAGCTGGGGAGGAGGATTGCTTTCTTGGGAGATTGAGGTTTTCTTATGGAGAAAATATGAAATCTTTGGGACAACGATTAAAATATGGATGGTGCATGAATTAATGAATTGGTTCTTAAAATTGAATGAACTGCAAGGAATGTACATAGGCCCATGCACTTGGGAACCTTCATAAAGAAAAGGGACAAGAAACTAAGAGGGGAAATACACAGTGCAAGAAAGCAAGGACGAAGCAGTAAATGCAAGACAGGAAAAGAAGGCAAGGGATGGTATTCAAATTCATGATGAAGGAGAGAGGAGACACAATTCGAGTAACAGAAAAACAAAGAAATCTAGTTGGATCAACAGGCAGGGTAGAACATGAGTGAAGAGAAGGGGATTGGCTTGTAGTTTCCCTGGAGGCTGTGGGTTGGGCTACTAGTCTTTGGAGCCCTGTAATAGTTTGGGGTTCTCTATAGGCTGTGGGTTGAGATAGGATGCCTGGAGTCCTGTAATAGTTTGGGGTTCCTTGGAGGTTGTGGGTTGAAATAGGATCCCTGTAACAACTTTGGTCCCTAGGGGTTATGGGTTGAGACAATGTCTAGAGCCCTGTAACAGCTTGGGTCCCTGGAGACTTTGGGTTGGGATGTATTCTATGGAGCCATGTAACAACTTGGGTCCCCTCAGGCTGTGGGTTGAGATAGCAGGATCTAGAGCCCTGGATAACTTGGGAGGAGGCTAATCCTGCAATGGAATCAATAAAAGACTTGATTAAAGAACTTGGTCACTGCCTTAATGTTACAGTGGACCTTGGACTCTCCAGAATGGATTGAATCATTGTGAATGCACTTGGGGTCAAGAAAGAACCTTTGGACTCCCTATGCTAAGAAGATGGCAATGTCAACTAGCACAAGTGAGTAAGAGGCCCTCTAGATTCCCTGTTTTCGTTGGCAATTGGTGTTCTAATCCCTTAAGAAAGTGCCCCCCTCAAAATATAGAATATGGTTTAGGGGTGACAATTGAAAGTGTGGATGTAGCTATCTATGGTTGGTGGAGAGTCCTTGTCCCAGACTCAGTTGTGATGCAAATTTAAACATAAGTATTTTTTTGTGCTGCTTAAATATTAATGAACTTATGATGCATTTCTGGTTGAAATGGTTTAGATTATTTTTGGATTGTAACAACATTGTTAATATGATAAGCATGTGGATGCCTCTTTATGCAAAGATAACTTTATACTTATGATAAATAAATGCATACATAAAGACATATGTTACACCTCCAAAATGAACAATGTTGATAAACAAGTTGAACTAGTATATGCATCTGCAATGGAATGAAGTGTTGTGTTAAATGCTTATTACCATAGTTCATAAAATATACTCTACAACTGAATGTGTAATGTTGTATACAATAAAATAACTTGAATCATATTCTTGAACGAGAATCTTGTCTTGGGGTAAACACTCATTGATACTAATTAACAACACCTATGTAAGTAATACAAATATGTCATGAAACGCCACAAGCAGTGGAAGGATCCATAAGAATCTAGAATAAAAACTTGAAACATCGGACACAAAGACCCTTTTTATTAACGTAAAGTAACTACATAAGCGATCGCTCACTTGGCAAGGTATGTACATATACATGGATGTTCCTTCACTACGCTATAAGCCCTTGAACTTGTGAAAAAGGTGTTGAGTCCATTCTGAAAGGGTTATCCTCCCTTTAAGTGTAGGAATAACCGAAACCCATGCAGGAAAGCTTCGCTAACCTTGAGTTATAAGTAACTTGGATATCTTCTGCTTGTATCAAGGTGTAGCTATCTCAACCCTGAAAGTAATATGCATATCTCCATGGATATGCTTACATGCATGATTTGAAGCTTGAAACCTTTGGTGTGTGGCTAGCGAGGTGGAGACCTTTCAGGAGTTCACACACAACTAGTGGTACATAAGGGTTGCATGAACACTTATGAATCCGTACAAGGAATTCCCTGTATGAGAATGGGGAATGCAGAAGGGCCAAGAACTATAGGGCGACTTAATAATCCATCGATGTTAGTATTGAGTACTGACATTGATTCGGAGGTCTGCAGGACCTTTGAGACAAAGTCGTGGTCAAAGTAGCCGACTTGGGTAAGTTAAAGTCAGTCGAGAATTTCTCTTATGATGGTCGTACATATTCTTGTTTGATGTATAACTTAAGGTAGGGTCAAGGTCCCTTAGTCAAGCCATGGAAGAGGTTGAGGGCAAGCTCTATGTCACGTAGGAGTGCAAGTCTTAAACTTATAATGAAAATTTAGCAAAACCTTGCACCGCTCCAAACCCTAGCCATAAAGATTCTTCATTGGCATGACTTGATATTTCCTTTAGCGCAATTGGATGAGGAAGTGACGACTTGGCCGAGAGGTACAAACCCAAAATATTACCCAGGAGAATTGTGTGGCGCAACTATGGTATCGACTGGGATGATGTCAGCCTATATGAGTTGGATGACACACCAGCCTAGAAGTTCTATGATTGGTAAGAGGTGGATCCTCTTCACAAGTCAACAACGGGTTGATGCAGTAAGTATAGGCTGTTGCATTCGATAGGGCCTATATATATAAGCATGTAGAGTAACAAATCTAGTTGTGAGGCCCTTATGACAAGTTGGGAAGTCAAGTAGAGTTCAGAGGAAAAGAATAAATAAATATGTTTTACCCCATTCCTCTAATAGTATAAGGGGTTGGGTGATGTTACACATCTACTGTTACAACATCTTCTTCTCAATCCACTTTTACCTATGTTTGTGCTTCTTAATTTGTTTTCTTGATCCCCCAAGTGCTAGTGTAGTGTTGGGTGGCAAAACACCTTTTTTGATACCCACTTTCAAGCTTTGACATGCAAAATGATATGTATTTCTACCCCCACAATTGTTACAACATCTTCTATTACAACATCCACTGTAATGGTCACTATTTCAGTAGTTTCAATTGTAGCAGTTGTTATAGCATCACCTTTTACAACAGTTTCAACTTTTTCAATAGTAACAGGTGTTACAACATCAACTGGTACAACATTTTCAATATATTTAACATTGACATGCTGTTATGGCATTTGTTCTTACAACATCTTCTGTTACAACATCCATTGTTACCTATGTTTGTGATTCTCAATTTGTTTTCTTGATCCCCTAAGTGTTGATGTAGTGTTGGGTGGTATATACACCTCTTTGGCTGCCCACTTTCAAGATTTGACAAACAAGATGAAATGACTTGTTGTTACAACATTCATTGTTACAAAATCTATTATGGAATTTGTTGTTACAACATTCGTTGTTACAACATCTGCTTCTCAACTTTTTGTTATATATGTTTGTGCTTCTCAATTTGTTTTCTTGATCCTGCAAGTGTTGGTGTAGTGTTGGGTGGCAGAAACACCTCTTTGGCTACCCACTTTCAAGCTTTGACAAGCAAAATGAAATGAATTTCTACCCCCTCAATTGTTGCAACATCTGCTATTACATCCATTGTTATGACATCTACTATGACAACATCCTCTAGAGCAGTCACTGTTTCAGTAGTTTCAATAGTAGCAGTTGTTATAACATCAATTTTTACAGTGGTTTCAACATTTTTACAACATTTTCAGTAGATTTAAAATTTGCCTGTTGTTATGGCATTTGTTGTTACAACATCTACTGTTACAACATTCATTGTTACAACATCTGCTTCTCAATCCAATGTTACCAATGTTTTTTCTTCTCAATTTGTTTTATTGATCCCCCAAACGCTGGTGTAGTGTTTGGTGGCAGAAACACCTCTTTGGCTGCCCAATTTCAAGCTCTGAGAATTAAGATTAAATGAATTGTTGTTACAATATCCACTGTTACAACATCTTATTTGTAACTTATTTGAAATTTTATTATTGTATGTGCACTTTGATATGATGTAATATGATTACTGTTTCATTTCATATGTTGTAATATTAGATATATAACAAAGAAATTAATTATTGAATGAAATAAATAATAACTTTTCATTGTATTTTTTTTTCTCTTTTTTTGCAAAACAAATATCTTCCAAATGATCCAAATGATCCTCATCACATCGATTCATATCACGTTGGCTTTGATGTTGAAATGGCATATGATGCTCATGATGACACAAATAGAAATGGTAATGAAGCCGATGCCAATACAAAAGATGATGAAGATGATGATGATGATGATGATCATGAGGCAGTTATTGGTAGCAACTAGTGACATTGATGATCATATAGACTGCATCATGGATCATTTTTATATATTTTTATGATGCTTATTTTCATGGTTACTATCATATGTATCATTTTCTTGGCCTCCTATAACATATTATTAAGTTCTAACTTTTTGACATGTATCATTGCGACTTATATCATTTGGACATGACATGTCATATTGAATTGTATCATTTGGTCTTACATAATTCATCATTTTTATTTATATCACTTGTACATGATGTATCATTTTGACTTATGTTGACTGTTGGACATGCATCATTTTCACATGTTATTTTTTTCTTAAAAGGGACAAGTATATTTCTGTTAATCAAACTGGAATCTAGCTAGTGCCATTACATTCAAAAGCATCAAAATTTATAGAGTCCTCTAAAATTTCTTTGACCAATATCTTTGGGTATACAATAATGTTTTTTCTATAATTACTACATCATTCTTCTTGTAATTTCTCCAAAATACTCCATATATACTTACATACCTATATAACATAATCTACCTAGCTATTATTATGAGATTAACTACCCAGTTCCCTCCACATTATTTTGACCGAGTTCCTTTGTAGCAACCTTGTTCACTTCCTCTTGCTGGAATGGTTTTGCTGCTCCTTGCTGTCCTTGCTCCTTATTTCCCTTGCTCCTGCTCCAACTCTTGCTAATCGGGGAACACTAGAGGGAGAGCCCCTCCCTCACCAATCGCCATATCTTGTTCACCGATGTCATCAAGGTTAAATATATCTTTTAACACTGAAACAATTGCATTCTCCAAATTGACCTCATAGTTCTCCACCTTGTAAGCAAGATTTTCTATCTTGGATATAATTACCTCCATCACCGCTGGCACAATTTCAACATATTTTTTCAGACCTTCTAACTGACATGTTACCACAGTGAAATGAGATCAAGCCTCAAAAATTATTTGCCCACCTTTCGTGGAGATCATCTCCTTGATTTCCTGCTTGAACACCGATTAATCTCATCTGGGGAGCCACCAACGCCATTTCCTAACGAGGAGACCATGATCTCTTAGGCTCAGAAATAAAATACGGAGAGCCATTATGCATGAATTTTGCACAACCATCTTCTTATAGCCAAACTTGAACTCCAAAATGACGGCGGGGGGAGTCCCTTCCAGTTTAATGTTGTCCGCATTAACAATTTCCAATTCATTGCTTGTTGATCTAGACCATAAACACACACGGTCAAATTGAGACATTATACCTCAGCCACAAAAATATCAAATCCTTTGCTGATGACATCCCACCTGGCCACATGATTAGCATTAATCCTCACATTTAACCATATTTGGATGAATGGCCTATCATTCTACTGGAGCGATCACTCATGAGATTTTTTACCGTGAAATGACTACCAAATTTATGCAACCTTAGTCCGTCAGATTATCCTACTTAATTACCCTTAAGCATCTCAGGATCCTAGAGTTATGAGAAATCATGGTATGTGACATATAGTTGTTATGTCACCCTCCTCCATCAACTCACCTTGAACCAAATTGATGCCTTTACTGGCTTGATTGTCTGCCAAAGTGTTGTTCTCTCTCTTGATATGATAGAACTCCAAAATTTCAAGTTTATCCATGATCAATTGGATTCTTTGTAGAGTTGGTCTTGTATTTGGGTCCTTGGAATGATTCAATTTGACACATTTTTGAATTGCAATGAGAGAGTCTCTAAAGACATATATAATGATGATCTTGTCAGTATTGACTCGTCAATTTTTATGTTGAAAGTGGTTGATGATTTGGATGCATATTTATTACGTACCGTGGTTTTGATTCACTGCTCATGATGGATGTTGTCAAATTCACTTAAACTATAGATATTTGATTCACTTGTTTTAATTATAGATGATGATCATGTTACAATAATTATCTTGTTATTTTATATGTACTGGATGTTATAGATTCTATTTTGATGGAGATTTAATAAGTATAATGATGTTGTTAATTTATATGGATGTTTGTTTCCCTAAAAATTCTTTCTAAATGTTATCCTATAAAATATTTCAAATGCATTCATATGATGTAAAATCATCTAACGTATTTAAGAGACATGATATATTTAACTAATTAAATTGAAATAAAACATAGTAATTTAACTGTATGCAAAACAATAATCATTTTTTGGAAGCAAATAAAGAAGCAAAAGTGGAAGACAAACTGGAAGCCAAACTAGAAGCAGAACGGGAAGCAAAAATGGAAGCTAAATCAGAAACCAAACTAGATGCATAATTTGGTGCTATTTCCTATGATTTGAAGCAAAACAAAAGCAACAATGGAAGCCAAATTGGAAGAAAAATTAGAAGCCACACTAGAAGCAAAACTTGAAGCAAAATTGGAAGCCACACTAGAAGAAAAAATGGAAGAAAAATTGGAATCTACACTAGAAGCAAAACTGGAAGCAAAATTGGAAGCCAAATTGGAATCCACACTAGAAGAAAAAATGGACGTAAAATTGGAAGCCACACTAGAAGAAAAATGGGAAGCAAAATTGGAAGCCACACTAGAGGCAAAACTGGAAGAGAAACACAAAGCAAAATTGGACATTAAAATGGAAGCCAAACTAGGAGACAATTTGGAAGCAAGTCTTAGTGCTATTTTTGATGCTAAAATGGTGTTATTATAGGTGTTATTTATGGTGTGATTCCTAATACTACTTACGACGTTAATTCCATTGAAAATTTCAGAGAAACGCCCGACAAATTATGGGTTTCTATTATAGGCGTTATTTCTAACGTCATTTATGGCATTATTTTTTAGATGCTATTTCCAGAGCTATTTCTGATGTTGTTAATGGAGTAATTTATGACGTAAAATATGGAACTAATGCAAACATACCTAGTCACGACCATTTTTGTGCCAGGAAAGGTGCCCAATTCATGAACTAAAAAACACTAAAATCCAGCGTAATTTAAGGCACTATTTCTCTGTTCTATTGTATTGACACCCCATGGGCATTATTATTACTATTATTAATTATAAAAGAATTAATATATAAATTAAACATATATACCTTTTATAAAAACACATATAATAAGAATCTTAACCATGAAGATTCACCCCCGCTTTGTCACGAAGTTTCTTAATATGTAAATAGGCTTTAGTACAATACCATGACTTATCAATATCACATGTCTAAAAAACCATAACTCATTTCATATGAAATTTTTTTAATTAATCAATTTAACTAAAAGAGCATAACTACTTTCGAGATAGATCTCAACCTTTGATTTGTAAGTACTATTTTTAATATTTTGTGGATTTTTTTTTGTAGCCTTAAGATCTTATATGATACTGAAAAATATATACAATGCATAATACATATAGATGTCCTGATCAAATTTGGCCCACCAAAATGGAACTAAGTAAAGAAGTTTGATTAAGGAAGAAGTTGAAATGTATAAAAAGAAAACCATAACAGAATTGGGAATGACCATGCTCCCTGAGTACAATGTTGCAAAATGAGGTTATGAGAGCCATATTGTCTAAGATAAAATAATTAACATGTAAGAAAAACTAAAAACTAGATAGAACTTCTGAGCTTAGTACTAGTGGCATGTCACCATGCGGATATCATGCGCACTAGCCCACAGGAATGGTAGGCTCTAGATTGGAAAGAGGAGGGTGTGATCTGTTCGAGCACATAACCTCTTATAGTCATTACAATAGCCCATCCATAATCTGATACAACATATGGAGCTCCTCCATTATAAGGAGGATCTTCTCTTTGGTTTCACTTCAATCGAGCGTGACCTTCTCGAGAAAATTGTTGATGTGCTAGTACAAATCAACCATGTGTAAGTATTGGTTTCTTCTTAGTTTGGGAATGCCCAAATATGCCACAGAATTTCTAACCTCTTCCAAGAATTCATATTCTGATTATAACTCTTACTGCCTGTCGACAAATTTATGCTCCATGTTTGATAAGCCCCCCTGAGTTACAAAGGGAACACGTCCTCACAATATTTATGCTAATTTTCAAGTCTGGGTGTGGGTGAGAGAGTGACCTACCTGCCCACTCTCCCCCCAAATCTACCTCTCCTTGACCGAGCTCATTCCCTAAGAATCGCTAAGGAGTGACTAAAATCACTGCAAATATAGGAACCACTAACTGGGAAGAAGCCAAAGGTAAGGAGAATGGAGGTTTGTTCTATAGAGTGAGAAGGGAGCAAGGAGAGTTGCAGAAAGGGAAAGAAAAAATTGAAAAAGAAACACCAACTGAAAGGACCAAAGCTAGTCCATCAACTACAAGTATTGAAAGCACCAAAGAATTTTGGAAAGGAGAGACCAAATAGAACCCAAGCAATAAGCCTGAGCATCGTTCAATTGAAAGTGAAAAGAGAACAATCATTTTACCAGGTTCCCCTCATAGCAAGGTTGGTTGATATGTCGAGGAAGAGAAAGTTGACCAAAGAAGGTGAGCAGAATCCTTAAAGACTAAGGGACCATTCTAGGAGGGTTTGGCCCTTTATCTCAATGTGTGACTAAATTATCTTTAAAATTTTTATTTCCTTCTACAATGCCAAATCTACTAGAGAGACAAAAGGCAAGAGTGATTTCAAATAACCACATTTATATATAGATCACAAACATTTCCAATCCCTTGATGAAAATCTTGCTACAATGAATGACCATATTCAGACTTGATTACACCAAATAAATGCCCTAGAGTGAGTGATAGCTCAATGACAGAGAGTGTGTGGATATTTAATATCGAAGCTATGTGCTCCAATGCCTTTCTCATTGACATGCATAAATGTTCAACATTGCTAACCAAATCCTTATTGATGTCTTGGCTGGAATACCTCCTTTGATTGACTCTTTAATGACCTAGAGATCTTTGCTAGAGTAAATTGGCTTAGCCATTATCACCACAATTTGGGTTATATTTTGTGGAGGTTAAATCCCTACTATTCACCTAATAACTATTGATAATTAAATTAATGTTCTAGAAGCCATATTAAAAAATAGACATGTATATGAACATAATTAAAAAAATCATAACAATAAACTAAATTATAACTTAATTTTAAATCATTATAATTATTATTAGTATAGTATTATTAATTTTAAAAAGAATTAATATATAAAATAAACATATATACATTTAAAAAAAGAAATATGTAACAAAATTCTTAGCCATGGATTTCACCACCATTTTACTATGGATATTCTTAATCTATAAATAGCTTTGTTACAATATTGTTAGCCACCAAAATGGGTGACCCTATAGGAGAAAATTTTTCTCCCATTCTTGGCATCCAATCAAACAACAATGTAGCCCCTAACAACCACCACTAGCTAATGACGTGCCATTTTATCCCTGCCAATTGCATTAGTCATATGCTTCTCAACCATCTAGCAAAAGCACATGGACAAAGGCGTAATTCCGATCAAACGGTAATTTATTTGCAATCATTTGTTTATGCTTGTTTGTATTTGGGTGTTTGATATGGCTTATGGGGTGACTCGAAAGAAAGATGGATTTTAATCATGATCCCATTCCCTCACCTTTAATGGGGGGTTAATTTTTTATCCTACTCTAATGGGACCTCTCCTAATGGTCCAATGCGTATATGATGGTGTTGACAACAATTTTCATCCACATTTGCTAATGCATGCTCAATTACGTCTCTCGCCTTACTGCATCCTTTTTTCATGCCTAATCTCACAACAGACACCACCTACATTTCGATGTTATATTCTCTCATTTTTGTTCAAACAACACACCTTACTTATAGCCCTCATATTAAAAAAAAATATCCCTCCTTCACCAAAAAACCAAAGTGGAATCCTAGCTCCTACCTTAATGAATACCACATATCTCCCCCGAGTTGAATTTTTTATTCTCTCTCATCCACTCAAAAACCAAAGAGAAAACCAAACACATACATTAAAAAAGACCACATATCTCTCCCTAGTTGAATTTTTTATTCTCTCTCCTCCACAAGGCTCTTAATTGCCTTGGCGTTGTTAGGTTCTTATACCAATAGGTGTCATATATCATGATTGACTGGGTTTAGCTCTGAAATATGTACATACCTTTGCTTCTGCAAATGTTTTCCATATTTGTAAAAAATAAAAAAAATCAAAAAATGTAAAGAGGGTATACCCTAAAATAAAAATCAAACGGTAAAAAGTAAAAATAAAAGATCAAAAAATGAAAGAAAATGAACCCCAACAAAAGATAGACTAGGAAAGTGTGCAAGTCTAAATTCCACTACTTTTTCACTTTGTGTAATAAACAATTGTGTGCAGCTTGTCACTATGCCAAAATTCATGAATAGTCAAACTGTTTAAACTTGGCTAATTCATTTTTCAATTTTATGTTGTAGAAATAGAGAATAAATATCTAACCAAACAGTGTAATCTTGGTAGATGAGTAGATAGGTAGAGTAAATAAAAGGAACTCAACAGTTTAATCTGAGCCTATGGATATAATAAGTGTAGACTTAGATAGGCTTTTCCATGTAAAAGAAAATGAAGATTTGATAAGGGTTTGCTAGCCTAAGTGCACCCTAATAAAGAAGAAAAAATTCTAGGTTAAAGTAGGTAGGGTAGGTAGTTGATGTCGCAGAATCATATGTGATGAATGATGTCTCTAAATGTGTTTATCTTTCAATTTCATCACAAGGCCAAGGCATATAGTACATTGAAAGCATCTCAAGCAAAGCAAAGTCAAAATAATTAACTCCCCTTCTCATTTTCCCTCATTATTCACTAATTTCCCTTAAGTACTAAGTTATTTGCTAAATTGGAGGGGCTCAGAGCATTTCTCTGACTTCTGGAGGGACCAGACCCTCGGCCCAATAATTTAAAAGTCTACGTAATTTAAATCATTCATTCACTTTCATAAGTCTTTTCCTAAGTAAAATCCTATTTTACTTAGGAAAATTACATAATTTCTCATAAAAACCCTTTTTCACTTAAGCCTAAGTTAAATACACAAATCAACTGTTTTATACTTAGCGCTTTTCATTTCATTGTCATATTAATTTTTAACTTATATTATATAAATCCCTGATAATGTTTACCCTTTCCCGTATTATATAAATAGGAAAAACCCCAAATTTATATATATCTTGCCCTTGGTTAATTATAATTATAAAGCATCCTAAATAGGGATTAATTAGTTAACCCGTAACTAATTAACAGCCCTAACCCCGCCACACTAAAAAGGGATTAATTAACCCTCACAGTTAATTAACAACCTCCCCTACCAATCTCACTACCCTCGATATGATTAAATAACTCTTAAATATATCGGGCCCATCTTTGTTAAACCCCTGTCACTTCGTATCACCCGACAATTGTCCGATCAAGCCCTCGAGATCTATCGGCTATTATGTATATCACATGGCCCTTTGTGACCACACGTTAGCAGGCGATCACAAGGCAGTTTCATGTACAGTGCCCCTGCCATGCGTCAACCATTCTATGGAATCGCGCGGATGAGCCCGAATACCACCCCCCCTCCATTAGCGGTGTGACAAAAACCGCTTACCACTTCCTGCAAATGATAAAAAATGTCAAATCACCCCCGCTGACGTAACTTGTCACTATCGTTAACCCGCCAATATCAACCATTTACCCGTTTAAACACAAAAAACCCAATTTTGGAAGTTTTCCCCTCACCTATAGCTATGATCCCCTAATAAAATAGTGCTTTCAGAGCCTCTAGGGTCAGAGAAGAGGAGCCTCTTCCTCATTCTCAAAACCGATATTTAATAATTACAAGAATATCCAACAATGGAGAATTGTTGAGAGTAATTTTCGAGATCTTGAATTAGAGTTGCAAATTCCCCATTTTTATCTTTGTTGGTTTCTTTCCACTGCTCCAAAAAGCCTCATATATGAATTTCTCCAACTGATCCTGCTACATACCAATCAAAACCAAAATAAAAAGTAAATTAAATTGCATATTAGAAATAAAAAAAATAAACTCTCATGAAATTGCTAAATTAAAATCAATAAAATCTATGCTACGATTGTTTCAAATGGGTATTATTAGCCTTTGAGTATTGCTAGGGAATGAATTACTTGTAGTAGTGTTCCCAAGCCAATGAAATTTGCCCAAATAAAAATTAGGAAAATCAATTGTTGTTGCAAATTCGTCACTTTGTCTTCTACTGAATTTTTGGGTCATTAAATGATTAAATATACTAAACTTATCATTCTTAGATTATTCTCCTCATACTAGGCCAAAATTATATATTTTTAATTAGAATTTCTAATCTAAATTAACTTAATAATTATTACCTAAGTAAATAATTAAAATTAATTAATTAATTATAATTATTAGATTATTAATTATAAACCAATTAAATTAATTAAAAGTAAATAAATAAATTAACTAAATTAAATTATTAAAATATATGATAAACAAATATTAAAAAAATGTGTAAGTGCCTTTTGGGATCTCTTTTTAAGAGTCCCGACATTAATGAGGAGACTTTTATTAAGTATGGAGTGGAGAGGAGTGGAGGAGAAAGGGGTGGGATGGTAAAAGAGACTTATGCAAATGGATATAATACTTCCATAATGTTGAGTCCATATCCTTCCCCCACGACTATCTATTCAAAGGCTTTCATAAAGTGGAGGAATGGGAGGGATCAATTGAATTAAACTTAGGTCAATTCTTTCCTTGAAAATATGAACTATATCACTTAGAAAGGATACATGCTCCTTCATAGAAAAGATTCAAGGCAAGAGGGCTTTAAAATTCCATAAAAATATCCCTTGAAGTTAAATGAAACCCATTGAAATAGACATAGTACAAATTTCCCATGTCTGCCAACCAATATTGGGTGAGAAAAATCCTTGCCAATTTTTTTTTGGTGGTATGAGAAAAATCAATCCATAACCAATATCAAAAGGTAAAATAAATCCAAATTGAAGCGAAAGAAAAACTCAGCATACTCCAAAATGTCAAATAAGGAAGGGAGAAATAAAAGAAAGCCCACATTTAAAGACAACCCTAACAAGACTAACTAAAAGAATGTCTCAACAAAAGAGTAAAATAAGACAAGCATGTGTGTGTTCATATTATGTTGAGATTTGAAGAATTCTTATCTTGCTGAGTTATAAGCAATTAGGCTCTCAAACTGTAAAGTGAATAACAATCATGAGTTAAAATGAAACCAAAAGAGAAGTTTCTTCCATTTGCAAATTTTATGGTTTAAAATTTTTATGATAAAAACGATGCTTATAAAACAAATTGAAGGTTCGGGGACTCCCCATTTTAGCTAACTTATTGAACATCATAACTGCTCTTCCAAAACTCAAAAGAAAACAACATGGAAAATGAGTGTCAAATCTGAGCTGGTAGAGGTGTGAACAAGTTCTTAAAAACCTGCAAAAAAAAGATTTATATCAATGAAACTAAAAACTAAACTGAAACAAAAATGTAAAGAAATAGAAAAAGGATTAAAATGGGCATATGAAACTTACCATTGAAGAATATCATTAAAATTTTACGTGAGAGATATCAATTTTCTCCTACAAAAGATGACCTCTTGTTTTGATTGGAATTAAAAGCATGGAGAATTTGTACTCTTTGAGTTTTTATTGGCCCAAATTAATCACTTATTAAATCTAAACTAAAGCGAGAAGTAAGATAATAAAATAATGTTTCGTGTTCATGGAATCAGAAGCAAGCAAAATCCATCAGAAATGAAAATGAAAATGTGCTTCCACTATGAATTGTAGTGGCAATTGTTCTTTTTGTTTCTTTAGATTTCATATCAACTCCGAGGTTTACATAAAATTTCAAAAATCAAGACCAAGCCCCAAGTAACACTTATGTGTATATGGAGAGGTATTGAATTTATTTTAATATATATGGAGCAATATATCAAAAATAATAAAACCACAAGAGAATTCAAACATAGATTTACCATGATCTATTACCTTTGCATGCTCCAAATTTTCTGACCAATTGGCCACATTATCATAGTGATTGCTCAAGAGTGCCTTGATAATATGAGTATCCAGTAGAGAAATAAAGAAAAAAATGCAATTGAGCCATAGGTGATGAAATTTTTATTAGCCACGAAGATTACCGTGTAGAGTAAAAAGAGACCCAACTATACATGTGAGGATGTATGTCCAATGAAGGCACAACGATAATATCCATGTTCACACACCATAAAGAATGGATATCCCAAAAGCCACTTAGTCATCCTGAGAAATGAATGCTTGGAAGTTTGTTGAAATTAAAATTAATAATACATCCACGTTCTCGAATACCAAGATAGCATGAAAGTCAGGATTGAATAAAGCATGAAGATATAGAGAGGTAATCAAAGAGAGGAATCCATGTGAGCATAATGATAAGTTTGATTATCATGAAATGAAATGAGTTGACCAGAGGCCTATGAGATTAAATAGTCAGATAACTCACAGGTCTGAGATATTAAGAAGTTCAGTATAGAGAGAAATAGAAATCTCAAAAGATAAATCTCATAAGTTTTCTAAAATAAAGTTATCAGAAAAAGATTCTAAGATTCATTAATATGATTGAGGGCTAATTGTTGCATTGGAAATATTAGATGCTATTTTGTAGTTTAAATTAACTTACGAGGTTCCAAAATAACGAGGTCTGAACAAAGACAGTGAAGTGGGGGCCATTTTCTTTACTAAACAATTTATTGTGCAAACAAAGAAATTGGGATGATCAAGAAAATGGCCACATGGATATCAGGCTAGAAATATCAAAGCAAATTTTAAAATACTTTTGATAAAATGTGTTTCCGAAGTATTGAGTTCTCAGATGATAAATCTTGGAATATATTTTAAAAATACCTCTAATATAATATGAGCCTGAGTTTGTTGAGCTTGCAAGTTCGAAGTCACGAAGAAAATATCTTAGAAAGGTTATTTTCTTAAAAATGAAACAAAAAGCAACATACAAAGATTTCGAGATTTACCAGTTAGAGGCTCTATATCATTTCGGGAGCAATAAATGTGACTAAAGTGGAAACAAGATGAATGAGTTCAATGTAGAGGCTTAAAACAACTCGACTGATGTAATATTCAAAATGGGCAGAGGTAAAATCTTGGATAGGATCATTTTACAACTTCCTTCAAGATTTTTGTGTGATTTTCCTTTGCTTATGGACCTTTTTTAATTTAAAGTTTAGAGAGCGAGAAGTTATAGACCCGCAAGAAATTTGACTAAGAAGGAGCCAAATATTTTATTTTAGTTGCATCAACAAGAGACATAATATGATTATTGACTCATCTCGAAAATTTGTAAAGAAAGGAAATATGAAAAGGAGCGCCAATATAGAGTACAAAAATTCTAACGAGAAATCAAATACTTCCCTGAAAATTTTTATAACTCAAAAAAAATTAGCTACTCGCTTTATTATTCTACTTGTATTGTTAAAAGAAGAAATAAACAAAAAACAACAACTAACTAAACTAATTCTAACCCTATCCTAACTGGATGAAAGGAGACATAACTAGGTATAGTCATATTTCAAATGTAACTATTCCAACATTTTATTTCCTGCATGTATGTATAGGTCAAACATCAGTAACAAAAATACAATTATAATCAAAACAACATAAATAAATATGAATGCAGTATGTACATTTATTTCTAACATATTTACAAAAAGAATCTTATTTACAAGCATTCTCTCTTGGAAAGTTTCCTGCAACCAAATCTCTATGGGATCATAAAAATATGGATGAATAGTTGATAGAGAATGGAAGAGGTCAAATGGGAGAGAAGTTGAACAACCATGAAATAAATCATTAGTGATCTTCAGTGGAACTGAATCTTCCAAACAATTTTCAAATGTATCAATGAAATTCATATGGAATCTTGATGAATCTACCAAAGGATCATTGGTTAAATTAAGAGGATGGACATATTGAATCAATGTAATGAAAAGTGATGATTCATGTTGAAAATGCACTCTAGAAGGAAGAGTAAGCTGCTAAGATATGACCATCAAATGGAATTGGAATATTAACAGTTCTTGATGATCATAATCTAAATCTTGAGATTCTTCTTCACATTCTAGTAATGCACATTGAAATTGCTCGACACTTAATTGTTCCATATGACAAAAAAATGATATCTAAGAAATGTAAAATGCAAGGAAAAAACAAGTCTGAAATCAACCAAAATAAATGATGGAGAAATAATAAAATCAACTCATAATTTACAGTACTCTTACAACTAATATTACAACACAATTGGGACTGATTTGAGACAACTTCCTTTTCACAAGAATTAACCAAGATAGTACAATTAGAATGGTTATCGACATCAACTTGTGAAAGAGGGATAGGATAAAGACTATGAATAGGAGCAAGAAATTGATCATCATAAGAATAAAAAAATGGGATGGATTCTTGAATGCTGAAATCATGACAATGATTAAATATTTGAAAATAAGAATTTATTGGAACAATTTCTAAGTTGGAGTTTTCTTTATTTTTAAATATGATTTGAGTTTTATCATGATGATTTAATGGAGAGTAAGATAAATCAACATCCTCATTGTCAAGGTAACATTCACTAGAATTCTCTTCATTCCCATAGGATGCATTAAAACAAGAAGGAGTATTGAGCACATTTTCATCAATATTGGAAGAAGATCAATAGGTGTCTCTCTGCCTTGATAAAAACTAATAGGAAATTAATTTATATCAACATTAATGAAAAATGAAGATGAATTTCTATCAACAAAAATATCAGGATAAAGAGAGAAATGAGAGTTAGAGGAAATGAACCTGAAAATATGTCTATTTGCAGGCTCTTGTGCATTTTTTCCATTACAAATTTCAGATTCTTGAGCATTCTTTTGGCTGGTTGAAATTTGCTGAAGATTGTTGTTTGTTTGCCCTAAATTTTGAATTTTATCAACATGATAAAATTCAGAAATTTCTGTAGCGAATTGTACATATTGTAATCTTCAATTTGTGTTTGTGCTTGTTAATTTATTAGCTGATTTTCATATTTTGAGGCAGTTGTTTCTTCAATTTTGTTGCCATTATCTTCTTGGAGTTGATCAACAAATTCTTCCGAGCTTTGTGATTTTGATCATTACAATGTGGGAGTGAATCAAAGTCATTATTAATACTATAAGAAGTGTGCACCAAATGAAATAATTTATCATACATGGTTGAGGCAACTTCATCATGATTAACATGCACCTTTGTATCAGAATTTTCAATCATGTTAATGGAGGCTGAAGAAGATTCATTAAAGCTTGAAATTGTCTCATATGGATTAGGAATCCAAGGAAGAGAAATTAGTTTTATAAACCATTCTATTAATTGAAACTTAGGAGAAAAATCTTCAGACTAAAATTGAAAACAAATTAATTTGAATCTAATGAGAAAGTAATCTAAAGACTCACCTTCAAATCGACATAGAGCTTCTAGTTGATCATATACCTTTTCGTAGTCATAATCCTAGAAAGCATGTAGGAAAGTTATTACGAATTCGTCCCAAGTGCAAGTGGAGGAAAATGGTAGAGATTTACACTAGTTTTTCACCATTCTTGTCAAAGTGAGAGTAAACATCCTGCACATGACACCTTTATCAATATCAAAACTATTACAGTTTAAAACAAATTAAAGAACATTTTCATAAGCATAGACATTTTTCTTACCATTGAAATTCACCTTTGATAAGAGTTTTACTACCTAAATTGGAGTTGAAGTAGGTGGAAGTCCAGTAAAGAAACTATAAAGTGGTCGTTTAAAAGGAGCCATTGAAATAAGATAAACATTCATAACAAAAAATCTTCTAAGAAACAATATAATACAGGCCCTCCTTCTAGCGCTAAAAATGTTGATAGTCAAAATTGACCTCATCAACATCAGGGAAGGCCATCGAGTCAGAGTCCTAAATCAGACTCTTATCCATTTGTATAATGGCTCCAACTGGTTCAATTGGGTCCAGTTACCCATTCTCTCTCCTGGTTAGCTTGTGGTTTATCTATTACTCATCAACATCAAAAGAACAATCAAATCTTCCCACTTGCTATGCACACATAAACAAGAAAATCCTTAAGCTAACTTAAGGGCTCAACCAAGCCACACCTAAAGTATTTCCCTACATAAGGGGAATTTTAAAATGCAAGATTTAATCTAAATGTAGATCTATTCTAAGATGTAAGAAAAAATATAATCCTATCTCGAATTGGAAAAACATAACCTTCTCTCAAATCGAAAGAAGATGAACTATCTAACCAAGGGAAGATGATTGTTTATATAATGATTGAATTCATTATATGATTTTCATAAATTAAAAGAAGTAGTTCACTTAATTAATGAAAGAGAAAACAAAATAGGAATGTATTTAAATAATAAATAATTACTGAATTCATATTAATTATGTTTTTGTCCTCAGAGATAACTCTTACAAAACTTCAATAACATAAAACAAATGATATGACAATAGTGCTCAATCAGAATGTAATACACTATTTAGAATAGTAACCAAAATAAATTAGAGAAATTGTGGCAATAGAAGATTAATTTACCATACAAACAATAGTGCATTAGAATGAAAATTTATTAAAACCATACGAGAACCTCATTACAGATTTTGCAGTTCATGAGCAGCTTCAACTCCTTGAATAAATCACTTACAATAGTGCAAAACAATCTTCTCTTTCAGAACTCAAAATGCTCTGTCTTTCCATAATTCAACTCACAGTACACTACAGAAGTGGAAATGTGCAACAAGAAAAATCATAGAATTTCCCTAACACCTCAAGTTTGAAGTTTTTGCCTCACCTACAGCGATAATCCCCTAATAATTTAGTTCTTTTAGAGCCTCTAGTTGTAGAAAATAGGAACCCCTTACTCATTCTCAAAACTGGCATTTAATAATTACAAGAATCTCCAACAATGGAGAATTGTTGAGAGTAGTTTTCCAGATCTTGAATTAGAGCTGCAAATTTCCCATTTCTCTCTTTGCTGGTCTGTATACATTGCTCCAAATGCCTCAGGTCTGGACTTCTCCCACTGATCTCCTGCTACACACCAAAACCAAAATAAAAATAAATTAAATTGCATATCAAAAATCAGAAAATAAACTCATATTAAATTGCTAAATTAAAATAAATAAAATCCAAAGAAATTCCATGCTACGATTGCTTCAAGTAGATATGATTAGCGTTTGAGTATTGCTAGGGAATGAATTAGTTGTAGCAGTTTTCCCAAGCCAATGGAATTTCCCACATCAAAATTAGGAAAATTAATTGTTGTTGCATATTCGTCACTTTGTCTTCTGCTGAATTTTCGGGTCATTAAGTGATTAAATCTACTAAACTTATCATTCATAGATTATGTTCACCAGTCTTAGATTTCCAATCAGCTATTGTGAGCTTTATTTGGACAAGCAAATATTGAGGTATGCCTTTCCCAGTTGAAGTGTCAAAACTTCCAGAATTATAAAAAAATGCATGCGTGAGCCAAAATTATATATATATTTTTAATTAAAAAAATATAATCTAAACTAACTTAATAATTATTAACTAAATAAATAATTAAGATTAATTAATTATAATTATTAGGGTTAATTAATTATATACAAATTAAATTAATTAAAAATTAAATTAACTTAAAAATTATTAATATTATTTATAAACAAACAGTAATAAAATGTTAAAAAATATGGGCAGGTGGATTTTTGGGAGCTGTTTTTAAGAGTCCCGAATTAATGAGGAGGAGGCTTTTATAAGTATGGACTGGAGGAGAGGGGAGTCATAAGGTGGAGTGAAGGGAGGTTTTAAGGAGTTATAAGGAAGAGAAATCTCGAGAGGATGATTTTGGAAGGAAGGTTTCGGGGGCCAGAAGGAAATACACTTACGAAAAACACAAGTTCTGAAATGAGTTATGGTGAGGTAAGGAGGGATAAAGATTTTAGAAGGAAGAGAATTTCAGGGTTTTTTTTTTTTTTTTTTTTAAACAAGTTACGAAGTGTTGAAAACCCGAAATCTCAAGGAAGTGGGAGGATAGATAAGGGATATCGAGTATATAGCCAGTTTTCACCTCGACTGCGGGCATCCACTATGTTATGCTCTTGACCTGCGAGAAGATACCAGAATACCAATTATGCGAAGAAATATACCCAGAACATAAAACAATAAGAAATTAATAGCATGTATTTTAATATGAGCAAAGCATTAGCTGGGAAAATCCTTATTTTATTAAACCTAGGGGTCTCATGTTTTTGAGAAATTGTTAATTTTATGTAAATATTTATGAGATTTTGTGAGGATTTGTAATGTTTTCAAATAATTGGCAAGAGAGAAATTAGCCTTGAAATATTTCAGAATTAATTATAAGCCTAAGATTAGATTTAGTTTCAAGAGTTTTAGGGATGAGAATCTATTCTTTAGGGATGTTGAGAGATTTAGGGATTTGTTGAGATACTAAGGGGATTTAGCATTTAATTTAATGATATTTTCAAATTGTATAAACAGAAGAAGTTTTTGAGAAAAAGATAGGATAGAATACAGAGGAGAGAGTGAAGCTTGGACAGCCAAAGCTTGAAAGCCTCCGGGCAATTGTAAGGCCGTTAATGTTGAATATCGGGCAAATGCAAAGTCTGTAAGTATTTTTATTATTAATGTGAAAAGTGTTCTCAGAGTTGTGTGGTTCGATTTCTAGAGTGGTGTATATTTTCTGTAACTAAGTTTAAATTGAGAATGCACATGTTATAGAATCTGGTGGTGAAATAGCTGCTTGAGTTTAATGCCATGAAATGAGTCAAATCTTACAGAGTAATGGAAAATCATTCTGCATAATCGATGCTGGAATAGTTGGTAGTGGGAACAAATATTGAGACCGACCTTTTGTTAGAATTTAACAAATATTGAGACCGACCTTCTGTTAGAATTTAACATTGAAATCGATCCCCAGCATTGAAGCAGCTGGAAATCGATCTACAGCATTGGTCATTGGTCAAGGTAGTTAAATGTGAATGAAACGCTTGAAATTCTGTGCAAAGTATAGGAGGAGAGAAGGTTGATTTCAATTAGAATCGACCTACACATTGAATGGAATTCAATTCGCATAGCGCAATTAGAGATATGAATGAATCGTTGTATGGAATGCATGAATTTTAATGGTATTTCTGCGAAGAATTGATTTTAAGGTCACTTATGAATGAGTTGCTGGGTTCATGTTTTATATGCTGCGGTGATGAACTGAATGTATATCAAATTGGGAGAAGCGTGGGGAACTCTGTTTCCCTGGAGCGATGTCAGTTATGACAAAGTCTAACTCGCATTTTGCATCTCTGAGATTGTTTAACAGCATTGAATAAGGTGAAAGACTTCGGCAAAAGCGTTGAAGGCGTTTGAACGTTTAACTGTGGGCCCAACACTTGTTTTTTTTAAGCCTGAGTTCTGTAAGTTGCGAAGGTCGAATGGAGAATTGAAACACTCTGGCACTGTTGGTGAAGTCGACCATGGTTAAGTCAATAGCTGTATCGAATGAGTTGATATTTGACTTTGATCAAATTCTGTGCATGGCAATTGAAGTGGGAGAGCGTTGGAGTAGGCGCACTTGAATTTGCAGAGGCGTTCATAAGACAATGTAATTGCAGGAACGAGGTTTATCACAAGCAGATCGGGCCTGGAATGTTTCAGCTAATCACACAACAGGTATGTGAGGAGTGCCCTAATGTCAAGTATGAACGAGAAGGCGATTCTGAACGATGGCCTGTCGCCTATGGACTCAACAGCATGTGAATGCCAGTTGTGAGATGAGATATTCTCGATTTTCATGATTTTTTGTTGTGGAATGCAGAGATTGAAATGCATAAATTTCAGCCTTTGTGTAATGCCAAAATTTCTTGTTCGGGGTTTGGTTTAGGAGAGCAATGATCGAGAGATTGCTTTCAGCGTTGGCGGTATCTCTGTTGCTGCTCTGCGCGGAGATGGGGGACCTACTGTAGATGGAGAAGCTGGTGATCTAAAGTTTAAAATTTATACGGCACCGCATGAAAGGTTCAGAAGGGACGGCAATGACCTACACACTACAGTTACAATTTCGCTGCGGGATTCTCTTGTTCGTTTTGTGAAGAGTATCCCTCACCTCGACGGCCATTTAGTGGCTGTATGTTCCAAAGGAATCACCAAACCGAAAGAGGCCAAGCGCATTCGAGAAGAGGCATGCCCATACATCTGAGTACAAATAAAGGGAACTTATTGGTGGCATTTGAGGTTTTGTTCCCAAGCAGTCTCACAGAAGAACAGAAAAGAAAAATCAAAGAAGTCTTTGCGCAAAACAAAAGTTTTGTCAGATTGTTAGAGATTCATATTCAAATGAGATGGTGTGAATTTGCCAATTATTTAAATTGATTTGGGCATATGATGATGATGCATTTGTATATAGCAGAGGTAAAAGTTCCTGGGTATTGCAAGCTTTAGGCTTGCGTCATTTTTGGTATGAAAGCTTGGCTCTGTATGAAGGTTTTTGAAAAGCATTGAAGACTGAATTTGACTTTATATCAAATCATGTGTGGAGAGATGTGTATGCAGGCAAAGGAGGTCAGATTCTAATCTGACAGTCAAAGCAAACCAGAGTACAGCCGAAGAATTGAACAGGTATTGTGTTCGGTTAATTTTGATTTGGGGTTTCACTATCAGTAACTGGTCGGTAACCGAAAGCCCGCTATGAGCATGTAGCGGCAGTAGTGCAAGAAGTAATGGTGGATCAGGTATAGGTTTCAAATTATATGAATTTTTGAAGTGGCATTGAATTGAAATTCGTGAATGTGTGAATGAGCAAGATGATTGGAAGTATGGTTTATATAAATCAGATAAAGTTGTGAATAGATGTTATAAGCTTATGGTAGTGATTTTGAATTTGCTTGCCAATAATTGAAGTTCTCCTTGGGTATATAATGATGATACATTTGGATAAGGACTGTGATGAAGTTCCTTGGTATGGAAAGCTCCAGACTTGATCTAAAGTTTTCCGGATAAAGCCAGAAGATTGGATCAGATTTTAAAATCTGATTGACAGTGAAATTTAGCAGAGGAAGCATAAAGATTTGCCGTAACAGATTTGCAGGAGTGATGAGATTGAAGTACAGGTAAATGGAAAGACAAGATCAGACTGAGATCTTGAAGGTAAGGTGATCTGGGTTTATTTGAATTTGAAGATTGTAGTCTTTGGATTAAAGCAGAAGTATTTTTGCAACTCCCAAAAGGAAAATCTATAGAAGACATGTTTAAAATTGCTAACAGAAACTGGTGAAAGCATAGGTGTGGCAGAACCTGGAGGAAATCCAATAGAGATTGGATAAGGAAGACAATTGTGAACATGCAGATGAGTTGAAGCCAGGAAGAGCAAAGAAAAGTGCTCAAAGGAGGTTCTGGAGATAGAGAACCAATTGCTTGCCAAAAGACCGAGTGAGGAGGACCTGGTGAGGTAAGTGGCGGCAGGATAGGACTTGCTGCTGAAGAGGCTTTAGTACAACTCATAGAGATGGAAAGGGTGATGACTAGTGACAGTCGTCACAAAGGTTCTGAAATAAACCACGGCAGAGGACAAAAGAAGAAGGATGCCAAAGCAGTTGGCATACAGAGACAGTTAAGCAAAGAGGAATATGAAAGGGAGAAGGCTGAGATAGCAGTTTAGCTTGAGGTGTTAATGGAGATGTTGCAAAGAAATGAGGAAAACCAGAAGCATGGTTATGTCATAAGAAAGAAGCTGAGGTGGCAGAGACTACAAGAGAAGTGGAATCATCAGGTAAATTTGCGGTTGATAAAGGAACTAAGGGAACTTGAACAGGTTATAGATGCCAGGCAAAGGATAGGGAAGCTCGCAACAGTTGAGCTACAGCAAAAGGAAGATGCCGAAGAAGATGTTGAAGTTTCGTTATGTTACCCAGAGAGTGGACCATTACTTTTTGAAAGTGATGAAGAGCTAGAGGAGTTGAATCATATGAATGATTCAAAGCAACCCGAAGATTTGATGACTGAAGCATCAAACAAGACCGTAAGGTCTTGTGATTTTAAAACTAATGATTTGTGTGTGATTGCACGTTTGGAAGAAGTTGCAATGAGCAAAGGAATGTTGCAGAGGGAAAGGACGATTGGGAGGCCGCAACATTCATATTGAAAGCTAGAGCAACATGTGAGGCGACATTTATAGTAGCAGCAGCAGAAAAGGAGCAATCAAGGGATGGAAACAATCAGCAGATAGAGGACATACTGGACAAAGAAATTGAGTTGATAAGGAGGTTAATGACAAAGACATCCCAGAGAAGGACAGCCGAAAGAAAGAAAAGGAGCGACAACCAGAGAATGATAGTGAAGGATTGCAAGAGCAAAGCAAGTGGAGCACTACAACACAAAATATGGAAACCGGGAAGACAACAGCAGACGACAACAGCAGTGAAGCAATCGACAAGCACGAAAGGATTACAAAATAAAATTTGGGATCCAGGAGGAGATATCCAGACTTATGACCAGGTGGTCATGAATTTTCTTACATGGGGAGTCTGATGCAGGAGCATCAAGACCTTTTTCTCCATTTTTTAATATGGGGTGTGATAATATTAATTTGTAAATATGGGGTGTGATGATTTTAATATTTCATTAATTAATTTGAATTAAATAGGAGAAGGTGAGGATTTATGTAAATATCTTTTTATTAATAAAAGGATATGAGGGAATTTAATAAATTGAAGGATTTTAGGGATAAAAACCTATCTTTTAGGGATGTTGAGGAATTTAGGGGTTTGTTGAGGATTTTAAGAGATTGAGCATTTAATTAAATGATTTTTTTTAAATTGTATAAATATGAGGGCTTTTGAGGGAAAAGACATGAGAGATTGTGAGAGAGGTTGATTGAGAACAGGCTTGATCAGCAACGCTGTAAGCCTTCAGTTTGTAAAAGGGCCATGAATTTGCATATCTGGCCATGAATATAGCTGTTATGTATGCTTGGTTTATGTAAATATGAGTGATTGAATTCAATTGATATGGATGTGTTTGTGCTTAATTAACTCCGAGATATGGCTCTGTACCTGGCGTAATAACCTCAGTGTGTTGAATAATTTGTTTGCTTTTGGCGGACAGTGTTTAGAGGTTTAATGGAATGTCGATTCTGTGATTAATAGTCTTTAATTCCATATGAAATTGTTGTGATAAGTCCAGAGAATTGATACCGACTTAATTTAATACCTACGAGGCGCGGAGGTGGAGCCATGACAATTTTAATCATAGCGTAACAGCCTAACCAGATTCCATAAGTGGGAGGCGATTTAGTATAATTGGCCCCAGGTATGTATCGCCAGAACACAGGTGCAATATATATATACACAAGTCTTGTTTATAATTGCAGACGGTGCTTAGAAGACATACATTCTCTGCGGATTATATTTTCAGAATCTATTTACATGTTTGCTTGCGGTGGTAGTTTGAATGGAACTGTATTGAGGGCGTAAGGCAGTGTATGCGCAGGATTGATTGAAGGTTCGTTTTTTTTCATCCGGTGCTCAATTACCAATGCAACTGTTATGTATATACAACCTAGTGTTGCGTAAACGGGAGGCCTGCATTTACATATATGTTAAACTTTATATAATTATGTATATTGTTGGTCGTTGTATACATATAAGCGCAGTTATAATTATTGAAGGCCGCGTCCAAGTGAGCTCACCTCTGTAATTCTGTGAGAAATTGTTGTGCCACCGTTGATTAGATTGTTGGAATCTGGAACTTCTATGGGGAAGGAGAAAGCAATTAATATAGGTTGAGACTACAGCCAGCGTCGGAGACCTCAGGAGCTCGGACTGTGAGTGGTAAGAGGGTGAACAAATACATGTAGTGAGACTTTAACTGTTAGTTGACAACAGGTTCGAACGCATCGAAGGTTGAACACATTGATAACAGGGTCGCGGAACTGGCCACGTGTTAGAACCTGCATCAAATTGTATTTACTTGTATTGAGCTATCGCGGAATTGTATTTGTGTTGATCGAATGTATAGAGGACAGAGATATAAAGCTGTTATCCGTAATAGTCTTGCTCATGATAAACCAGCGTAGATAGGTGAATACATATATATATTTATGAATGCAGGTGGCCATTGTATGTTTCTTTAAGAATTGCTTGAAGAACACCGTAGGTAAGAAAGTATGGGTTCCTTAGCGTTGTAGCCTGGTTTAAAGGTAAGGGCGTATTGAATCTTGCCCAAAACATTTGGAATTTGTTTGTATTGAAGTGCGTACGCATGGCGTTAAGAAGATTCTGGCAGTGCAGATCCGTGTGGATATTTTCTCGATAGTTTGAATTTGTGAAAATGGAGAACTACTTGTATTCTGCCTCCTCTCCTGTAACTTCTTTTGCCTCTGGCTTGTATTTCATCAGAGTGATATTTTTATCAGTTTGCATGAAATTGAAAGCTGAGTGCAGCTTTTTGAAGAGATATTAATTTGTGGAAGGAATGTGTTGTTTGAGTATATATGTTTTGACAACAACTGTCATTATCAATTGAATGGAGAACGTATGTGAATGTTGCGTGCTGTAAAACAGAACAGAGGCCGAGGTGAATCTATAACCGATGGAAATTATATACAGATAATTCTGTTAATTGTTTGAGACTGCGGTTTATGCGGCTTGTATGCGTTGACGGTAGTGTGTGGAATTCGCCAGATAGAGATTTTTGATTTGGGCAAACGCTGAGATTTCATTTTTATATGCATGAAGACAGTGATTCTGGGTTGGCGGGATTTGTCCGCCATCATTTTCCTTTACCAACGCCAATGCCAATTTCCACAGCCAATAATAAACCATAAGTGATACCCACTTTAATGTTTTTCCCCTCCATTCAAATTGGAATATATGTCCTATGAGCTTGGTTTGATTTTTTCCTTTAATATCCTTTATTACATGAAAATTTAACTCAAGGTTGTTACAGTTTAGATATATTGTTATCTAGCAAATGCAACTAGTTCCCTTAATTTGCACGTAACTTATAAGTAGAGTGCTTCACTTTCTATTGTTGGGGTGTGACAAATGATTTGTGTCATTCCATTGTGAATTTGTTTCTTAATCTATGAAAGAGTGGTCATTAATCTCTCTCTATCATTAAAATATACTCCAAAGGCTGTTAGCTAGAGTACGTTATGTTTAGGATCCATGCAACTGGAGGAACCATCCAGAATAGTAATACTATGACAGGAATTGGAATTCATAATTCATTTTGAGTTATGTGTACATTTAGTCTATATTGTCTTTCAAGAAAAATGTTTGCAATACACAAATGCAATATCCCCTTTAAGAGAGATGTCGGTCTCGTGGGTGTTTAATAAAAAAACTTCTCTCTCTCTACACACTCTAATTGTAATTGTAAAAACTTGTAGATGTTTAATTTGTTCTAACCTTTAGGTTCAAATATGATAGCTTAAAACTTTATCTTTAAATGCCTTGAATAAATTCCATGCAACACCTACACATGTAATCACCATTATAGTGTTCCCCTATTAGATAGAGTATGGGATATTAAAATTTCCAACCTTGAGAACTTGTCCTTTAATTTGACTTATCCGTCTTAACCCCGGATCTAGTTTGATATTGGGTTATATTGATCACACATTAGAAGCACTACATATCTACCTTTCTGACCAAGAAGCAAAATTTAATGTGGTAAACTTTTACATGGATAAAATGACATTTACCATTTGCATGTTATAAAGAAGTTATTTTTCTTTTTTTCAAAGAAAAAATCGAACTTTTTATAAACAAAATAAAAAGTTACAAAATATGTGCCGAAGCATTCCGATTGTTGTATGATTTAATAATCATAGAGCTCTACAAAAAGTTTGCCTTCCTATCCAAAACTGAGAAAAATATGGCACCCCTGATCTGAAACCATGAGCCTCATGAGCCTCCTCTATTGAGGAAAACAACTCCCATATTATAAAGAAGTTATTATAATGACTTTGCGTAAGTTTTTGGAGTGCTTGATTTTTGTTTGAAAGAATATGGTTAGAATTAGTTTTATTATGGTACTCCTACCGAGCTATTAGGTGGAAACTATGGACAAAGAGGCATTCCATACGATTACATTTATGTATATTTATTTCTTTATTGAAGCTCGTCACATCTAAAATTCTTTTATCCTATTATGAAATAGGATATTTGAAACGTTTGTTTTCTTATGCTTCTTTTATATGTTTAATGTTGAAGTTCAATTTAAAATTGGAATGTATTTTAAAACATTTTGATGTCACTATGTATCTGTAGAAGTTATAACATCAACATGGTTCAATCTGACTCATCGCAACACGTTAACATATTATGGCTCAAAGGGCACAATACGATTGATTGATATGCAACAATTAGATTTGTGTGACAATCATGCAAAAGTGTAAGATATTTTACCATTTTACTTCAGGCAACGTGTTTCTAGGTTATGCATAAAGCTTCCTGAGGTTTAATATGCTACAGAGGCTTGGGATCTTTTGATGTGACCTTATATTTTTCATTTAATTCACTTACTGAATAACTTTCATTTCTATTTTTTTTTCTATAGATTTAAGGAGTAGGAAGCACGTGGTTCAAGATCATCATTCACATAGATAATTGCTTCCATATTTGATATAAAGTTCGGAAAAGATGGCAGACATATTCTAAGTCGTGGCTATATTACCCTCAAGGTCTATGTTTGCACTTGCTCTATTTGATGTGTGTACCATATGTTCATTGATTATTATAATTTATCATGTGCATTGTATGTTCCATGTTGTTCATAAACAACTACTAAGACCAGTGCAATATATTTACATTGGGCATTAAAGTAGTTTAGGGGCAATAACATCACTGCTACTAATGTTTTACAGTTAGAATACAGTATCTTTTTGCTTCATTTTCTTTTTCCTCATTTAATTTGCTCTCCATTTATGAGAAACATGAGGAATGGGCACTACTGGACATATTATATTTAGGAGATACAATTCAAAACTATTCCCTGACTACATAGTTTTTCAAAACTTGTGGCCTCTTTCATGTCATAACAATTATGCAATATATAATAAACCAAAGTTTGGGTACCCTTAGAAATTTTGATACAACATAATTTAATATGTCTCAGAGAGTCTCCTTGTCATCACAGGCATACCTACGCTAGTAAAGCTTGTCCACATATAATCAGGGGTCGCAAGTCCAACTCTCGCTTACCTTATGTTCATCTCTAATCGAATTAGATAGATCCCATCTTTTTCATGTGCAAATAGTTGGTTTAAGACATGAATTTTTAGTTTTTTATTTTTGGTTTTCTTTTTCTGGTGTATGTAGTCTAGTGGGACAAAGGTGAATCCTATGTAGATGCCCTCATGGTTTCCTTTTGTATTAGAGGTGGAATTTATATTGTGTTATTCATCGTTAAATTCTACAAAAGATGGCAAAAGAGAATATTTCCATCTGTAACATGTTTCAAGTGGCTCGATGGGATGAGAAGATGTTTTATAATGAAATCAGATTTCATGATTGTGTTGCATAATCTCAATAAGTTCTTTATAAATGATTCCCATATAGGAAAGGACATATTGGGGTGCATGTATAACTATTTCTATGTCTTCTTCCTCAAAGGTTAGCAAAGGGTGTGTCTATCATGATGCCAATCAAGTTTAATAAGAGAAGCTTAAGGGGTCAAGTTTCTCCGTGGCACTTACCTTTTGACTCTTGAGTTAAAAATTTTATCTCATACCATCAAATTTATCTCATATTATGGTATTGAGTTTCTACTACTGTACAAGTGGGCTTGCGGATTTTAATTTTAGTGGGAAAATGGTTGATTTGAAATTGGTATTCATACCATGAGGTATTTTTTCTAATTCTTCTTTATTAATAGAATACAATGTCTCATCACTGTTAATTTGGTCACCTTAATGATACTTCTCATAAATCTCATTGAATATCTCATCGCAATGGATATCACCATATTGATGCACAAATTTATCTAGGTATTTCCTCATCTCCTACCATGCACCTCTCCTATTTGGGTTGAATGTCAATTCCTCCCCTGCTTCCTTTTTGTTGCCCGTAAATCTAGAATTTCATAATCAATAAGAGGAAGAGTGTCACCTACAAAATGTATTTATTAGACTTATGTATGAGTTTCATGTATTTTCTCATGAGTACATTAGTAGGTTCCTCTATGAAGCACAACTTCTTGTTGGTGATAATATATAGAGGATCATATTTCAATGAACCAACAACTTCAACGGTAGAAGTTTTCAAGATCTAGATGGCCTCTTTATAACCCTTCCTC
>APFE031531948.1:0-18417 GCA_000404065.3 Pinus taeda
ATATATGATGGTATTTTTATTGGAAATTCATTTGTTTACATTCTACAATGGAAATTTGGAACGTGTTTGATTTCGGTACCTAAAGCTTGTCTCTGTAATAATAGCTTGCTTGGCCCATTTGTATCTTCGCTATGTTGGCACTGTGGTTTGTCTGATAGCTCTCCTCACCTTTATGCTTGTTGTTCACCTGTTTATTTTTAGCTTTGTTGATGGGAAAAAAGGAAGTAGTTTCTACAGTATAAAATAGGAAGTTTAGGACCATAGTATGAATGGTTTCAAACGTTCTTGTATTCAGAAAATATTTCTATGTTTTCTCTGTATTTCTTCTATGATGTGAAAAAAAGATTACATCCATTGTTTCTTCCTTTGTTTCGTAGAGAATATTAGGCACCTATCAGAACTGCCAATGGTTACGTTAAAACTATTCCTGAATAACTGTCTTTTCTTGCTTTGTAAATTAAAACAAATTCTAAATAATACTAAGAGGAAAAAAAAGAATTACTTAAGCAACCATTGTCATTGTCTGAGACAACCATTCATAGAAAATAAAAAAACTAATGAAACTCAAATTTTTTTGAACAAGACAAACTCCCACCATGTCCTTCCCTGAGTTGGATGCTCCTGCATCATAAACCCTAAACCCTAAACCCTAAGTATTTTATAACATTTGAAAAAGTGTTATGTAAAAATTATTTAAGTGTTTATTGAAAGCAATTATTAAAGTGTTATAAACCCTAAATCCTAAATGCTAAAATCTAAAACCTAAATGTCAAACCATAAACCCTTAGCATTTTATAACATTTTAAAAAGCATTTTGCAACTTTTATTAATTGTTTATTAAAATCATTTACTAAAGTGTTATAAATCCTAAATTGTAAACCATAAAATCTAAAATCCAAACCCTAAACACCAAACCCTATGAATTTTATAACATTTTAAAAAGTGTTTTGTAACTTTCATTTAGGTGTTTATTATAATAATTTTCTAAAGTGTTAGAAACCTTAAATTCTAAACCTAAAACCATAAACCCTAAACACTAAGAATTTAATAACATTTTAAAAATTATTTTGTAACTTTTATTGAAGTTTTTAGTGAAATCATTTTAAAAAGTGTTATAAACCATAAAACCTAAACTCTAAACCATAAACCCTAAACCCTAAATCCCAAACCCTAAACCCAAACCCTAAACCCAAACCCTAAACTCTAAATCTAAAACACTAAGAATTTTATAACATTTTAAAAAGTGTTCAATAACTTTTATTTACGTGTTTATTAAAGTAATTTACTAAATTATTATAAACCCTAAACCCTAAACTTAAAACCCTAAACCCTATAGCCTACTTTTAAAATCCTAAATCATAAACCCTAAAATCATTTACTAAGGTCTTCTAAACCCTAAACCATAAGTGATTTATAATATTTTATAAATTGTTTGGTAATTTTGACTTAAGTGTTTATTAAACGCATTTAATAAAGTGTTATAAACACTAAACCCTAAACCCTAAACATGAAACTGTAAACCGTGAGGATTTTATAACTCTTAAAATGTATTTTGTAACTTTTATTTAAGTGTTTATTAAAAAGATTAATTGAAGTGCCATAAACCCTAAACATTAAACCATTAACCATAAATCATAAACCCTAAGCATTTTATAACATTTTTAAAACAATTTCATAAATTTTATGTAAGTGTTTATTAAAATAATTTATTAAGGCATTATAAACCCTAAACCCTAAACCCTAAACCCTACACCCTAAGAATTTTATAACATTTTAAAACTCAAATCTTAAACCCTAAAACCTAACTATTTCATGACATTTTAATAAGCATTTTGTAACCTAATTTGTATGTGTTTATTAAAAGAATTTACGAAACTGTTATAAACCATAAAATAGGCATTTTATTACATTTTATCAAGCATTTTTTAACTTTTTAAAACCCTAAACCCTAAACAGTAAGAATTTTATAATGTTTTTAACCCTAAACCCTAAGCATTTACTAAAGTGTCATAAACCCTAAATCCTAAACCCCAAATCCTAAGAATTTTACAACATTTCAACAAGCATTTTGTAACTTTTGATTTTTTTATTATTAAAAGCATTTACTAAAATGTCCCTAAACCATAAACCCTAAACATTTTATACAGTTGAATAAGTGTTTTATATTTTTTTTAAGTGTTATAAATCCTAAACCGTAAGGGTTTAATAACAATTTAAACCCTAAACCCTAAACACTAAACCCTAAAAATTTTATAACATTTAAAAATCCTTTTCTAACTCTTTTTAAGCGTTTATAAAAATCATTTATGGAAGTGTTATAAACCCTAAACGCTAAGCATTTTATAGCATTTTAAACCCTATACCATAAACCCTAAGAATTTAATAACATTTTAACAAGCTTTTTGTAAATTTTTTTAGGTGTTTATTAAAAGAAATTACTAAGCTTTTATAAACCCTAAAACCTAAGCAATTTATAACAATTTAAACCCTAAACAATAAACCCTAATACCTAAACTCTAATCCCCAATTATTTTATAACATTTTAACAAGCATTTTGTTACATTTTTTAAGTGTTTCTTACAAGAATATACTAAAGTGTTATAAACCCTAAACCCTAAACCCTAAGCACTTTTTAACATTTTAAAGCCTAAATCCTAAACCCTAAGCATTTTATAACCTCTTAAAAATGATTTTGTAACTTTTGTTGAAGTGTTTATTAAAATAATTTACCAAAACGTTATAAACCCTAAACCTTAAACCCAAACCCTACATCCTAAACCCTAAACCCTAAGCATTTTATAACATTTTAAAAAGATTTTTGTAACACTTTTTAAGTGTTTTCTAAAAGCACTTACTAAAAGTGTTATAAACCCCAAACCTAAACACTAAGCATTTCATAACATTTTAAAAAGTGTTTTTAAATTTTACTTAAGTGTTTATTAAAAGCATTTACTAAAGTTTTATAAACCCCAAAAACTAAAGCCTAATAAACCCTAAACCCCCAAACCCTAAACCCCCAAACCCTAACATTTTATAAAGTGTTTTGAAAATTTTATTCAAGTGTTTATTAAAACCATTTACTAAAGTGTTATAAACCATAAACCGTAAACCCTAAATCCCAAATCCTAAACCCCAAACCCTCAACTCTAAACCCTAAAGACTAAGAATTTTATAACATTTTAAAAAGTGATATGGAATTTTTATTTAAGTGTTTACTAAAAGAATTTTCTAAAGTGCTATAAACCCTAAATCCTAGACCCGAAACCCCAAAGCCTATATCCTAATGCTTAAAGCCTAAAGCCTAGAACCTAAAAGCATTTACTAAGGTCTTATAAACAGTAAACCCTAAACCCTAAACGCTAAACCTCTAAGGATTTTAGGACCATTTTAAAAGTGTTTTGTGACTTTAATTTAATTGTTTATTAAAACCATTTAATAAAGTATTATAAACCCTAAACCCTAAGCCTGAAAACCTAAACCCTAAAACCACACTCCAAACCCTAAACCCTAATCATTTTCTAACAATTTAAAACCCAAACTGAAACCCTAAACCCTAAGTATTTTATAACATTTTAACAAGTGTTTTGTAACATTTTTTAAGTGTTTATTAAAAGAACTTACTAAATTGTTATAAACCCTAAAACCTAGGAATTTTGTTAAATTTTATCAAGAGTTTTGTAACTTTTTAAAACCCTAAACCCTAAGAATTTTATAACATTTTTAACCCTAAACCCTAAGCATGTTCTAACATTTAAATGAATGTTTTATAACTTTTTTTAAATTGTTTATTAAAAGAATTTACTAAAGTGTTATAAACCCTAAATCTTATATCCTAAGAATTTTATAACATTTTAGCAAGCATTTTGTAACCTTTTTTTAAATTGCTTATTAAAATCATTTACTAAAGTGTCCCTAAACCCTAAACACTAAACATTAACCCCTAAACACTAAACCCTAAAGAATTTACTAAAGTTTTATAAACCCTAACCCCTAAACCCTAAAACCTAAACCTTAAACCCTAAACCCTAAACCAAAAACCTCAAACCCTACACCGTAAACCCTAAACCCTAAACTTAAACTACTAAACCCTAATCCCTGAATTCTAAACCCTAAACTTAAACTGCTAAACACTAATCCCTGAATTCTAAACCCTAATCATTTTATAACATTTTAGAAAGTGTTTCGTCACTTTTATCTAAGTGTTTATTAAAATCATTTACCTAAATCTTATAAACATTAAACCGTTAACCTTAAACACTATACCCTAAACCCTAAACCCTAATTCCTATGCATTTTATAACATTTTAAGAAGTGTTTTTTACTTTTTATTAAGTGTTTATTAAAATCATTTAGTAAAGTGTTATAAAAGCTAAACCTTAAACCCTAAACCCCAAAACCTTAACCACAAACCCTAAACTGTAAACCCCAACCTTAAACCCTAAACCCCAAACCGTAAACAATAAACACTAAGAATTTTATAAGATTTTAAAAAGTAATTTTTATCTTTTATTTGAGTGTTTATTAAAATAATTTACTAAAGTTTTATAAGCCCTAAACATTAAACGCTAACTCGAAACCCTAAATCTGAAACCCTAAGAATTTCATAACATTTTAAAAAGCATTTTGTAAGCATTTTATAATGCTTTAAAAATCATTTTAGAACTTTCATCTAATTGTTTATTAAAAGCATTTACTAAGTTGTTATAAACCGTAAACCCTAAAATCTAAAAAGTAAACCCCAAACCCTAAACCCTAAACCCTAAACCCCAAACCCTAAACTGCCAACCTTAAACCTTAAACCCAAAACTGTAAACCATAAACCCTAAGCATTTTATAACATTTTAAAAAGCAATTTTTATTTTGTATTTATGTGTTTGTTAAAGTCATTTAGTAAAGTGTTATAATCCCTAGACCCTGAACCCTAAATGCTAAACCCAAACCCTCAATCCTAAACAGTAATAATTTCTTAACATTTTAATAAATCCTAAACCCTAAACCCTAAAACCTAAACACCAAACCTTATACCCTAAAACATAAGAATTTTATAACATTTTAAAAAGAATTTTTTAACTTTTATTGAAGTGTTTAGTAAAACCATTTACTGAAGTGTTATAAACCGTAAACCCTAAACACCAATTCCTAAACCCTAAACCCTAAGCAATTTACAACATTTTAAAAAGTGTTTTGTAACTTTTAATTAAGTGTTGATTAAAATAATTTAATAAAGAGTTATAAACCCTAAGCCATAAACCATAAAACACAAGCCCTAACCTAAATAGTATACCTTAAAACTAAAGCATTTTATAACATTTTGAAAAGTGTATTGTAATTTTTACTTAAGTTTTTATTAAAAGAATTTACTAAATTGCTATAGACCCTAAACCCTAATCATTTTATAACATTTTAAACCCTACGCACTAAATCCTAAGAATTCTATAACATTTTAACAAGCATTTTGTAATCTTTTTCTAAGTGCTTATTAGAAGCATTACTGAAGTGTTACAAACACTAAACCCTAATCATTTTATAATATTTTAAATGCCAAACCCTAAATCCTAAACCCTCCATCCTAAACTGTAAACTTTAAACCCAAAGCATTCTATAACGTTTTAAAAATTATTTTGTAACTTTTATTTAAATTTTTATTAAAATCGTTTGATAAAGCATTATAAATATTAAACCCTAAATTGCAAAAAATATACCCTAAACACTAAAACCTAGGAATTTTATGACATATTAAAAAGTGTTTTGTAACTTTTATTTAAGATTTTATTAAAAGCATTTACTGAAGTGTTACAAATCCTATACCCTCAACCCTAAATCATAAACCCTAAACCCTAAACCCTCAACCCTAAAACCTAAACCCTAAAATCACATTACATTAAACTTTAAATAGTTGTGGTAAACATAATAGTTAAGTTGTAATGCGGTGGTGTAATGAAAATGTGTTATGTTTGTTTGGTGCAAGTCTTGGTTTTAACCCCCCACTCTGCCAAAATATATTTTTACACTGCATGTTGAGTCGACCTTTGGGGAGGGACATGTGGTGGCCTCCAAGCTTGCCACTTTTCTCCTCCTTGTTGGTCCCCCATTAACCAAAAAAATCATGCCAAGTCACCACATTTGATAACCAACCAAAATATGACGCTTGTAAATGCCTAATTGGACCTTTGACCACTGTTGACCTTGCGCACTCACGTGCCATGTTAGTAGTACGAACATCTGATTGTGCATTTTCTTTTAAATTTATTCTGCTTCGTAAAGCAGACACAACATGATGTCTTCCTCATACGAACTTGGATTTCAGTGAAATGAGTTGCGTTGGGATAATTTTGTCGAGAATCACGTGCTCGTTTATGTTTCGAGCCATTCTGAGAAAAATTATTTTTGAGCTAAATATTGAGCACTTGGTCAACATTCAAGGGTGGTAGCCAAGTATGTGTGGAGTGAAAATGAGGAGGAAAAATAATTTAGCACCATCATTAGGAATTCTTCACAAATGAGCTTAAATCCAAGGGGTGTACAATTTTGGAGTGGGATCAATGTCATCAAGAGGTAGCATAGCAACAAGCCTGGTGGGCCTTATGTTGTTGAGAATCACTAGACATGACTGTTTTATTCTGAGGCCCTACATTGTAAGCCCATGTTTCATTTTAAGATCGAATGCTTCACATCACCATATTTGCTTCACCCAACCTTTAGAGGCCAGTATCTCTCCCTTTCATGCTTATTTTCTTTTTTTCAAATTAATGTGTTTGTTTCCTCCACTAGATTATACCTTTAGGTTACAATGCACATATGACATAGGATTTTGCTTTTCTTCAGCATGGAATCCATGAGTTCGATAAGGGTTTAGATAATATGAATATTGTAGTGCATAGAAGGTTTGGTAACTTCGGGTGGAGGAAAGCAAGGCCAAATCATGACAAGTAATATTGGTATTAGTGTTATGGTAGACAAGTTGCTTGTACTAGGGTCCAGAATTATAACAAATATATTTCCCATCAAATGGAAAAACCAAATGGAAGAAAGAAAATTGGAACATGAATAAGGATAATATCGTTCAACTGACATTTGAAATTTCATCTAATGGGTATTTGCAAGCCAATCACCATAAAACTAGACCTATTACTAGCTCACTCATATGGACATCACAACACATGTATTTTAGAATATTCTTCATTTTCTTAACTTAGAAGTTATCAGTGTTGAAAATTGTTGTTATTGATGTCAAAGGTTGTCCAAATTAAAGAGGAAATTACATAATCAAATAGGATATTATGATACTTTTCTAATGGTATATGGCACTCCCTCTAATTCCATAGGAATGAGGAGATATAAAATATTTTTCAATATGACCCAAAAAAACTAGAATCAGACCCCATTTAGATACCGTATCTTTGAAGGTTTACTTTCTCAAAATACCGAGCTCAAATGGGAGCATAAGATATATGGTTAGAAAGATGATGCCAAGATATTTCCAATTGTATATGGCACTCCTAACCCCTCAAATTTGAGGTTAAATGGATTTTTTGATACTCACTATACATTATGGCATTTGAAAAAGTCATCCCAACTACTGGACAAGCCATGTAACGTACCTCCATGGCCTACCCAAAAATTTCACTGTTAGGCTCCATTAACTTAAAAAATTTGTCTCTATTATAGTTAGATTTTGACCGTATTTACTTGTACATTAATTTTAGTTATTATATGAACACTATCATTCAAACATTCATACCAATTTCAAATAAAGTTGAATAACCCTAAACATCGGTCATTGATGTGATCTTTTTATTTCCTCAATAAATCTTATATATTGGATGAATATTAAGCATATTAGACTTCCATTCATAACTTGGTTAAGTCGCAAGTATGATTCCACATACCTTATTATCATGCGAATGGTTATTATTCCGACAACTTTCTCTAGTACTATTAAGAATGGAATTAAATTGAGAGCAATGAACCACACTAATACTCTTAGGCATACTCTTCAACAAGATCTCTTCAATACAATCAATGGAATAATCCTTATGCATAACGAGATTACTCATTCTAACTTGTCGGTACCTTGATTACTTCATAGAAGCATGAACATAGATATACCGTATTTTTTATTGTCTAATTTCTACATGCACCAGAGTTTCCACTTGATATTAGATATAATAACTATCTTAACACTATTATATGACCATTGCATAGTAATGAATTGAAGGATACATTATGAAAATCATTAATATCAACACACTATAATTATCTTTGTCCAACTCCTTAAGTATGGATCTTTATCTCCCATCCATCAGATGGATATCCACTCCATCCATGCTTATCTAGAATCATATCTAAAAGTTTATCATTAAAGATTCATTTCTATCCCATTCCTCATGGGATTTGGCAAGAATCTCCTCTCTACTGGTGCTCTACCCTTCAAGTGATTTATTTTATTAATCTATTTAATAATACATTTTCTTTTCTTATTACATATCACCTATATTTCCTCATCTTAGGTGTATAATAGTTTAACCCTAGCTTTGCTCATCTTAGTTTTACAAACATTTAATACACAAAAGAGGATATCACACCTAGATCTAACTTAGCTAAGGTTTACAATAATGTATTACACAAGGGAAGGGAGTTACATAGTCCCCCCCTTAAATTTTACGCCATCCTCGATGTATCACTGGATCATGTCCTCGTTCATAGGTAGTTAGTTTTGAATCAACAACTTTCACTGCTCTGCCATCTGATGCAATTTTTTTGATGTACATATGCCACAAGGAGTGCTCCCAAAATCTCTCCTTCCATACCTACATCAGTCTCAAGGAGTGCTCCCAACATCTCTCCTTCCATAGCTACCTGTCACACATTGTTTTTTCAAACCATTTGTGAGAATTTATCGATGCAAAGTTTAACTATGATAAATATCATAATCTGTTATTATTAAAGCAGCTATTGCTTATCATTTGTTTTATCTGCATATGTGCACACTATAAAAGACTTGAACATTTTTTCAGTAGGTGATCTTTCCCTCTTTTGCATGGCTACTATTCTCAATGTCCCAATTTGATATGTCTTCCTGAAACCTATGATTTTTTTCCTACCCACATTTTGATTTGATCTTAGGTATGTGCTTAATAGTTTTCTCAAAGTATTCATTTCACCATGAACATTACATGTGCTTAAATTAAGATCCAATTGAACTAACTTGATTGTGTGTTCCTATTTAATATTCATGAAAACTATTGTGGTACTCAATGCTTACTGTAGACATTGATATTAAGGAAATGAGCTCAATTGGTTATAGGAAGAATGTTGGTTTAGGTATATATTCTCGCTTCGTTTTTCATAATCGGTGAAGATTTCTTGTTTGTTAGTATTTTCCTCATGTTTGGGGGATTCATGTATTCTAAATGATAGTTGTTTGAATTAAAATGAACAACTAAGTTACATTATCAGCTCGAAGCAACATCTTTAATTTATTAATGATTTCCCTTATAATTTATAAAAATCCATGGTAACAAATATCCTTCCATACAATTCTATTAGGTTGATACTATGCAAGATTGAGGCATGATAGGTTACAAATATTTTCAAACCTTTTACTATATAGATAAAGTAAAATGTTTGGTAATTTCACACAATTTTCCACATAGTGTTATAAGTTAGTTCAACTTTTATCTTTGATCGTTGATTACCTGTAACAAAAATTTCTATGCCATGACTACATATTTCCCTTACATGGAATAACCTGGAATTTTGTTATGTTTTAATATTTAATACTTAATGTGTTGCATTGAAGGATTATGATAAAATGAGTTAATGTGTTGCATTGAAGCATTATGATAAAATGAGTTAATGTGTTGCAATGAAGCATTATGATAAAATAAGTTAATGTGTTGCATTTAAGCATTATGATAAAATGTTCTTCTTTTTTGTATCAACAAGAGCTACATAGTTGGTATATCCTTTGGGTTGTATTTCTTTTAATCATTTCACTATCCAATTTGATATTGAGTTGAAGAGAATCTATTCCAATTTCTCACAACTACTTTTACTGTCAAGGTATGATAAGCATACATATCTTTTTATGGTGTGTTCACAATTAGTTGTTACCATCCTCAGATGCATCCTTTATTTTATTCTTTTAGGTTCTTTTTTATTATTGAGTGGGTCCCCTCAGCATTTTATGCTCTTTTTTCAAAACAAGAACAAAATAATTTGTTCTCTAAAAATACAAGAAATGATATTTCATGCTTAGCCCTTCATCTATGCTCGATGGGAAATTCAAAACAAGTGAAAACTAACCAAAAAAATCCACCTTAGTATGTCTTACCTTATGGTACTAATTTTAACTTTAAGTTGTTTGAAATTTCCACAAAATTGATAAAAAAATCACCTTAGCATGTCTTACCTTATGGTACTTATTTTAGTTTTTAGTTGTTTGAAATAGCCCAAAAAGTAACAATTTTCGGTACAATATCCTTAACTTAGTTTCCATGAAAATTTTGCAATACTAGAAATGGTTACATATTTAGCACTTTGGCTACGCATGATGGAAAATTCAAAACTAAGAAAAATAGATATCTGGTTATGCCTTACTCGATGGTACCAATTTTAATTTTCATTGTGTTTCAAACAACCCTGAGGAGTACTAGATTTTAGTAATATATCCTTGAGTTAGTCTCTACAAACTTAATATATTTTGGAACTTTTTTAGATTGTCACACCTTTTTTTCTTGGATTAGCCTGGGAAAAATACATAAAGTGGACCACACTGTGGCAGGGAAGGGACCAAGATGTGCCAGAGTTTACCATTGTTTTTCATACCCTTCGCACGAAGTTGGGTATTAAGGATTCTGAGAAACATTTGGTACTCAAGTATCGTGGTTGCCTACATAGATACATCCAGGATGAGATGGAGTTCCTAGACATCTCCTCACTTGGCACGATGTACCAATACACTGTCAAGATCGAGAAGAAGTTTAAACAGAAGAAGTGATACTTTGGATCTGCAAATCCAAAGCAAGGGAAATATGCCCCCAAACCACAGAAAAAAGGACAAAGCCAAGGCGGTATGACCCAAGACAACTCACCAAAGCCAAAAGCAAAGGACTACACTGCGAAGCTGAAGAAGGACACGAGAAAGTGGTGTGAGTTCCAAAGAGCTCCACTCACAACACAAGTGAGTGTCAAGGCAAGCAGTCACTCGTGGCCAAGCTGAAGGCTTCGGAATCAGATGCATGTTCTGACTCTGAGTCAGAACCCAAAAAGGGGAATGACAAAGGAAAGCAGATTATTGATGTGAAGCCTAATGTCATTGTTGCGACCATGAAGATCCAGAAGGAGGAACCCAAAGATCCAGAGGATGAGGAGCATCTCTTTCACTCCCATATGTGGGTAAAGGGTTCCCCGCTACAGTTCATTGTCAACAACGAGAGCCAAAAGAACCTCATTGCAACAAAGATCCTGAAGCAGTTGCGCTTATCGACCACATCACACCCACAACTGTACACCATTAGGTGGCTCCACCAAGGGTAGGATCTTCAAGTGAGCCAACAGTGCCACCTTCCATACAATGTCAAGCCTTTCATAGATTAGGTATTATGTGAAGTTTTTCCCCTTGATGTTTGTGATGTATTATTAGGCCAACCATACTTGTGGAAGTGACATGTTGTGTATGAGTCAAGGCCTTGCATTGTATTGTTACCTTGGGAAAGAAGTTGTACAAGATACTAGAGGTAGCACTGCCTACCGCCATCTCTCTAGTTACTATAAAGCAATGCAGTAAGCTCATTTCCAAAACCAAGAAATTTGTTTCTGTGATGATACACCCTCAAGTACAGATGAATATGGTGACCATGACCTCTAGATAGGGCCCCTCCGCATGACAACAATGGATGGAAAATTTCATAGAGGAGTACGAGGACATCTTCACCTCCCTCGGAGGGGTGCCTCTGCACTGTCACGTCAAGCACTCCATCAATATGACCCCAAGTGTGCCATTGCCCAATGGACTAATCTATCAGTGCTCCATTCTGGAGAATGATGAAATCAAGAGGAAGATTTAGGATCTGTTGCAGAAAAGTCACATCCGGTCAAGTTCACCACCTTGTGGGAGCCTGATTGTGTTGGTACTGAAGAAGGATGGGACTTGGAGACTTTGTATTGACTATTAGGCGCTGAACAAGATCACTGTCAGGAATAGGTACCTGATCCCATAGATTGATGACCTTCTGGACCAAGTCAAGCGGGACAAATATTTCAGCAAGATCGACTTGAAGTCCGGATATCACCAGGTACTAGTCGAACCCTCCAATATGTGGAAGACTGCCTTCAAAACTAAGGAGGGAATTTCTGAATGGTTGGTTATGCCTTCTGGGTTGATGAATGCTCCTGCAACCTTCATGAGACTGATGGATGAGATCTTGCGACCATTCAACAACTCATTTGTAGTGATATACTTGGATGACATCCTGATCTTTAGCCAGAGTTAGGAAGAGCACCTCCACCACGTCTGACAGGTTCTCCAAACACCGCGACAACACAAGTTGTGTGCCAAATTGAAGAAATGCAATTTTGGCATGACCTAGGTTCAGTATATGGGATACATTATTGATGAACAGGGGGTGCATGTGGATCCAACTGAGATCCAAGTCATTTGGGATTGGCCAGCCCCAACCACTCTGACAGAGCTCTGCAGCTTTTTGGCTCTTGACAATTTCTACCACACGTTCGTGTTGGGGTTCTCTCATATCACTTGGCCCTTGAGTCAAGTCACCAAGGGAGGAGTGAAAGCAAAACTATTTTGGTCTGAATCTCAACAAAAGGCATTAGTAGAGTTGAAACATCACCTCTGATTTGCACCAGTGCTCACATTACCAAACTTGCAACAACCATTTGAGATCGAGACAGATGCCTCTGACTATGCTATTGGGGCAGTCCTTACTCAACAAGGGCATCCAGTGGCATATAACAGCAAGACACTTTCAGACACAGTCCAATATTATCCCGCTAATGAAAAAGAGATGTATTCCATTGTGCATGCCTCTCAACAACAGAAGCATTACATTTTGGAGAAGCAAACAATCATCCACATAAACCACTAGCCCCTATAGTTCATACAAACACAAGGGAAGTTGCAGAATAATCGCCATCAGAAGTGGTCCACATACCTGCAACAGTTCCATTTGAATATCAAGCACAAGAAGGGTAGCACCAATAACATTACAGACTACCTCACTCAACCACCGATCATGGCGTTAACCACCATGCTCAACTCTTGTGCGCACAAGACTTATAATTGGCCACATCTCTACAAAAGTGACCCAAAATTCGACCATACATACCATACACTCCTGGAGGGTCAACAAGTTCTAGATTTTCACCTCTATGATGCTATGTTATGCCACCTATGACACCTTTGTGTTCCTTCAAGCGAGCATGCCAAGTTGATTTGGGAAGCACACTACAGTCAGGCCACTAAACATTTCAGGTTTGAGAAAATGGTGGAAGTACTGCAGAAGTATTTCTATTGGCTTAATCTTCGGCAAGGTGTCGGGAAGTACATTAGATCCCGCACTTTTTGCGCCATTTCCAAACTGACCATAAACAAGCAAGGCCTCTATACTCCGTTGTCTACCCCTAGTCGACCTTGGAAATCCATCTCCATCGATTACATGTTGGGCCTTCCTTCTAATAAGCATGGAAAGGACTATGTTTTGTGGTCATCGATAAATTCTCAAAGATGGCCATTATGGTGGGATGCAAGAAGAATATCATAGCAGAATCCACTGCTAAACTATTCTTTGAACAAGTGTGGGTACACTTTGGATCCCACAGTCTATCATCTTAGATTGGGTTGCAGGTTCCTCAGTATATTTTGGTCAAGTCTCTAGTTGATGCTGGACACAAAGCTCATGAAGTCCACAACTTTCCATCCCCAAATGGATGGCCAAATAGAGTTCGTCAACAGGATGATCGTACACATTCCGTGCATGTACAAGTCAAAGCATCTATGCACATGGGATGAGAGCCTCCCCTATGTCCAGCACAACTATAGCCGAGCTCTCCACAACTTGACTGGCCACAAACCTTTTCAAGTGGGCTTGGGATTCCAACCACTATATGATGTGGCCATACTATTTGTTAGGACTGAAGTAGATTTGACTCATGTCTAGTTCGAAGCTGACAAGGAAAATAGCTTCATTGAGAACATTCAACACATCTTCCAACAGGTCCATGAGATATTGGAAAAAGCCAATGCTAAGTACAACCAGTGACATGATCAAAATTGGGTGCCACACAAGTTCCAGGTGGGCGACAAAATTTGGCTACATTTGCAGAAGGAGCGCCTCACTGGGCCCCACCACAATATTCGCCTACTTTGATATAGGCCACACACCATCACCAAGGTTGTGGGAGATAATGCTTTTGAGCTCAACATTCCCCCATTCCTTGGCCTACACCCAATGTTCAATGTGGATTTCCTTCAGCCATGCTTTCCACCATTACTAAACACATCCGACATTGCAGAACAACTCACACCAACAGAGTTAAATCCAAACTACATGGAAAAAGATGAAACTGATTGGATCATGGACACATAGATCAAGAACACTCACCAACAGAAGATCTAGTTGTATCGAGTTGTCGATTATGACCAACTCCTGCACGAAGGCAAATGGCTCACCAGGGACCAAGTTCAGTAGAAGTTTCCTCATCTTAGGGAGGAACTCAACTCAATGGAAACCATTGCTTCCTAATGAGGGAGGACCGATCTAGGTGGATATTGGTGGACACCTACCTATTCAACTTAGAACCTCACCATTGTTCTTTCATTTTTTTTTAGTTTCCTTAATTGTAGCATAATTTACTATTTTTGGCAGTTTTTTCGTGTCCTGACCTTCTGAAGCCGTTTTGGGGCCCTTAATGATGTTTTTTTTTTAGCAAAATGCCTCTAAGGATTTCAATAGAAATCACCTCAACAGTTATAGTCCTCAGAGAGACCTTTCCAACGAGGTATCATACGTGTGAAACTGAGATAATATGACCAAGTTATGACCCCGGGAAGTTGGTTTCCCAACTAACCCCAACGGGGCCCGTAAACTCTTGGTGTTACATCAACTCGAGTTAGGGTTTTGATTGTTTAGGGTTTTCTCTTATTGTTCAATAATAAAAATGCCCTTGAGCCTCATTTTAGCTCAGTTCAAAGGCATGCAAGCACCACATCTCTTCTCAGAGATAAGCTACCATCACCTAAGCTAGTCTTATTTCCATTTTGTTTGTAAGCATATTTCAGTATTTGATATTGATGAAATGAAGTGTTATTTCCATTGCATCTCTATATTTATGGTTATATCTGTAATATTTTGTGTTGTTGTTTAAATCCGGATCAATTACAGTGAATATGAATAAGAGATGGCTATGGAACCTTTCCTCACATGATACATATATATATATATATAAGCACCTACAGGGTTTAACAAGTAGTGTCAACCCTATAAACGTAAATTTTATCATATTACATGTTGGAGTATCACTTAAGAAAATTAATTGAATGTAGTCATGATTTCATTGTGCAAACAATTTTGTCGGAATTTGGCTACCCTCCTACCCAACATTACACCTGCAGGGAAATTAGATGCATGCAACAAAATGGGTAGGAATAGAATACATTTAAATGAATTTTGTGTTTGTTTCAAACTATCAAAATTTGAACTTAATGAGTCATAAGATTAATTCATGCAAAACATCCCCAAACCAATAGCCAAAAGGATTGTTTAGAGAGAATGCTTAGTGACTAGTCACAATCTAGTTGCACAAAAACATGCTTCTCAGGTCATAGGAACAATATAACTCTAAAAATTGAAAGACAATTCCAAACACTTATTTTATTTGTTTGGGCGATTGTCTCTTCGTTATTTCTTGTTCCTACTTCTCATATGTTTATGTGACACAATCACTACATAGCATTCAACACACAACTCTAACACTATGCTTCCACATCCTCATATCACATCACTTCTACTCAATTGTGTTTTTGTTTACAATAGTGTGTTCCATTTCCACTAATGATTGTGGTGATTTTGCTAGAAACTCCCTTCAGTACATCACAATTTTTTTGGCTTGACCAACTTTACTAGAAGATGAATGTATTGTGCCTCTAGGGCCCTAATCTTAACGCTGAAATAGATTAGCCAATGAATTACCATTTCACTAGAATCCACTGTTCAATGTAAATGTAGAGAGTACCTTGGTTGTTGATGAAAATCCATAAAATTTTACAGTTTCCCTCTAGAGTTTAGCCTCATCCAGACCTTCACTTGTGTGATGTTCCAATGTTATTTTAGTATTGTTTATAAAGATCTTGTTTTTCCTGTGAAAGTTGGCATCCCCTAAAGGTTAGACAAGAAAGTGTGTTGGAATTTTTGGACGGATATGAGATTCGAGAGTATCATAATAATATGAAATAGATTTCAGTGTTAGTAAATAATATTTTAAAATTGATATTTACATATTAATACTCCTATGTTGTTAAAAAAGATAAACTTCATTAGTCAATAATGTGGAAAAGTTTAATAATATCTTTACCAATGAAATTTTTTTGAAATAGATACTTAGTCTCCTATCCTACTTTAGTTTTTGCGATCCTTCGAGTGAAAAGAGACCTTTTGTAAAGAAATATTTCCTCTGTGACATATCATGCTTGTAATTTAATCATAAATATGAAGATTAGTTTTACTTAAGTTTCATATTTGGTAGTTCCAATAAAGGGAAATGTTTAGTTAGGTTGCAGTGTTTATCCTATTTAGATAGGATTTAATTTTGATGATAGTGTTTTGGTCACTAGTATGAACATGCTTAGTGGAGAAGCCTTGGTGTCATTCTTCTGAATATGCATTATAACTCTTTGTAAAATATACAATGTTAAACTGTAATTTTCACTTCGTTGGTCTCATTGTTTGCTATTTGGATTTCTATTGAGGTTTCCTACATTGTTCTTTCAACATAAAGTAGAAAAGGAATATTTCCCCTTTGCTATATCATGGGGATGCTTGCAAGCCATAAGAAACACATATATTTAAGCTTGAGCTTAATTTAGGGTACAAGTTAAGAAAGAAGATACGTGGAAAACGAGCTTCCAAACTTTACCATGGTTGTATGGATATTGGTAATGGAATTTGAACTCACTAATGCACCAAATAAATTCCAAAGAGTGGTGAATCATGTATTAAGAGATTATCTCGGTTATTTTCTCATTGTGTATTGTGATACCATTCTCCTCTATAGCAAAATATGGACATAACATTTATAATATGTCAAAGTTGTATTATGAAAAGATGTAAGAGAGAAGAAACCTTTGATGAATTTGAAGAAGAGTTTATTTTCCATGGACTTCATAACTTATTTGGGCTATATGGTAGGTGTATATGGATTTTATATCAAGCTAGAGATGATACAAGTCATAACTAAATTGTCAATGCCAACCTATCTCAATGACCAATTGCAAGTCTACCTCACATTGCTTTGACATCTCATTGTGTTTTAATTCCTTAACCATGGAAAATGCAGACAATAAATGGGAAGATGAACAATGATCTTTTGATGAACCCAAGACACAAATCTATATTGCACCTAGGCTAATAGTGCTAGAAAAACTGCCATTAGAAGTGGAGCCTGATATTGATATGTCCCAAGGGATCTATGTTTAGTGGTGCAACACACACTTGAAGACATTCTTTGAAGTGATGATCAAGTATCCAACTATAAGAAGTTGCATGGAATTGTGGATACTATAGTGACAATATATCTTAGCTAAGGGGTTGAATTACAATGATTATTTCAACAATGATACTAAGTACAAAGACTCAAGTGCCCTCACACGAGATGATACCTCCCTTTCTCTAATTGTGATTGAACCTCCCTCAAGGTCGCAGGGTTAAATTTCCCTAGGTGTGAGTGGAATTATGTTAATGAAAATTCCCTAAGGTAATATGCCCCATGGCACCATGTGAGTGCCACGAGGAATGATTAAGAGAGCTTACAAAATGAAGATGGAGACCCAAGGATGACATAAATTTTGACCCCAAAATGTGAATAGAGAAGAGCCATTGGCACGTCAAAAAAGTAATTGGGTTCTTGGCATTACAGTTGCTTAGGTATATCGAAGAGGGTTTCTCCACTACTTCCATTTCATTCAAGCCTTCTATGCTTATGAGGAGGCCATAAGTTGATCAAAATCAAGCTAAAAACGAAGTCCTAGCGAAATATTAGAGTCGACAGTAGAAAATCTGCGAAGGTTTCATGGTTGTAACAAATGTAAACCCTAAACCTAGCTCATAAGAGTTGAAGAGCGCTATTTCGCTAAATCTCTATTATATTAGTCGTAACTCTTACTAGTTGATTTGATTAATT
>APFE031531963.1:0-22116 GCA_000404065.3 Pinus taeda
CAGAAATCATGGTATGGTAGGTATGTAACAACATACATTATTTTTCACCTCATCTCAAAATTTATCAACAATAGGTATGGCAACTGATCTCTAACTTCCAAGATTTCAATATCATTGTTGTGCCAAGAATGCGTAATGCAGTTGTCGATGTCTTGGCTAACACAACTGCTAGGATGACACCGCTTAGGGATAGGTTTACTGTTGAAATTTTGTATAAGACTTCTATCTGTGATAACATAACTAATCTATGTGTATTTTACGATGATCAACAAATGCTATACTTCATGGCCAATGATGATGTCTTCAAGGATGCAACAATTGACGAAGATAAGCATGATCAATCTCTACAAACCATAGTTAATGACAAGAAATGCAACCTCATACCCAAGGGTGTGGTATCTCTCAAAATGTTCTATGACCTGCAAAACTACTTTCAAGGGCCAAGGAACACAAAAACCCATAGTTCCACAATGACGCATGAACATATCAACTTGGGAACGGAACAAGATCTGAAGTTTGCCAATCTTACTACGTGTTGCACACCGCAGGAGCGGCAAGCATTTGTCCACTTAATCAAACAATAACAATATGTGTTTGTGTGGACATACGATGATCTAAAAACATACGACACATGAATAATCCAACATGTGAATTCGATCAAAGAAGGGGCCAAGCCATTTCAACAAAAGCTGAGAAAAGTACATCCGTCACTTCAACCCCTCATACAAAAAGAACTGACTAAGTTGTTGGATGCAGGGATCATTTATAGAGTTCGTCATTCTACATGGGTTTATAAGTTAGTTCATGAACATAAGAAGTCAGGGGATATCCGTTTATGTGTTGATTTTTGAAACTTGAATCGCACCTCGGACAGAGACAACTATCCCATGTCGTCGATGAAACATATTTTATAGACAATATCTAGAGCGGAAATGGTTTCCTTGCTCGATGGATTTTCGGGATAAAACCAGGTTCTAGTAGTAGAACGTGACAGACTAAAAAATGCTTTCCGTACCAAGTGTTGTACGTTCTCCTATCGAAGAATGCCATTTGGGCTTGTGAACACAGGCACAACTTTTCAGTGCACCATGGACATCACTCTCCATGGACTTATCAAATAGAGCATAGCGATGTACCTTGATGACGTGATTGTATTTTCCAGAAAATAGTCAGACCACATATGCCATTTGAAGAAGATATTCGAGCGATGCCGAAAAATACAGGATATGCTTGAATCCCAAGAAAATTATATTTGCAGTGTCTGAGGGGAACCTCCTTTGGCACATCATTGCTAGAAGTGGGATCAAGGTTGATCCAAATCGAGTTTGGATGATCACACATATTCCTCACCTAGCTAATAAGAAAGTCATGCAGTCCTTCTTGGGAAAGATAAAATTCCTCTAGAAGTTCATCTCAGATTATGCACAGATAGTGAAACCTATGCAAGACATGATCAAGAAGGATGCAGTCTATAGTTGGGGTAGCAATGAAAAGAATACATTCACTCATATCAAGCAGGCTATAGCAGATGTGCCTTCACTTTACAACCCAGACTTTAATAAGGATTTCTTGATATACGCCTTTGCCTCCGACAATTCACTTGTTGTAGTACAGAAGGATGACCTGAATGAAAAACAACCCATCTCTTTCACGAGTGTAAGCATGTAGGGACATGAAATCAACTACCCCTCAATCAAAGAACAATAATATGCAATATGTAAGGTGGTGAAACACTTTAGACCATACTTGTTGAAGAACCATTGCATAGTCTTTGTGCCAGACCCAATAGTCTATTCTCTTCTTGTACATGAAGAGTTGGGTGAAAGACGTGCAAACTGGATAACAAGATTGCAAGAGTATGATCTTGACATCAAGCCAATTCACATTGTCAAGGGTCATGGCCTCCACAGACTTGCAGCCAAAGTAATCTATGCAAAGAAGGAAGAAGAAGAGCTCATTGGTTGGGAGTAAGAAATCGAGATGTACGATGTAGAGCAAGCACCACCCACTTCATACGGAAACTCTTGGTATGAAGATGTGTGCCAGTACCTTGAGCATGGCACCATATCCTCTCATTTCTCCATGAGACAGAAGAGGGTACTTCACCTCAAAGATTTACCTTATCGGTTGGTGCACGAAGTTTTGTATAGAAAGTACAGCGACGGAGGGACATGATTCAGAGAAGGTCTTGCATTGTTTGCATGGCAAACGAGTTAGGGGCCACTTTGCGGGAAATACCATTGCGCACAAAGTCATACGAGCATGTTTATACTAGACAACATTATTTAAGGATGCACATGCCTATGCCTACAAGTGCCTGGTCTATTAGTGATGTGCCAACATAACACGAAGGTCAGCAGACCCGCTGTACCTTGTTGACTAAACCATTTCAACAGTGGGGCCTGGACATCATTGGGGAAATATTCCCATATTCGTTGAAATAATACCACTAAATCCTAACAACTACATATTATTTCACGCTGTGGAAATAAGTAGTTCTGCTTAAGAAAGTGAATGACCAGGAAGTCATTAGCTTCCTCCGAAAAAACATCATCTCATGATTTAGCGTTCAGGTATCACTTGATTTTGAAAATGCAACTTACTTTTTGTCTTTAAATCTTTATGATTTTGGATTGCAATATGGTATTGTTCTTAAACACTCAGCTAACTACTACCTGCAGGGAAATGGTCTCCCTAAATCTACAAATAAAAACCTTATCTTCATTATCAAGAAGACCATTTACTCTGAGTAGCGTAACTGGCACTTTTCTTTGATGAATGCTTTATGGGCTAACCGTGTAACACCCAAACCCTCTCTGAGAACTTCGCCATGCTTCCTAGTTTATGGGAAATAAGCCATCATTCTGCCAAACATCTACTTACCTGTGCTCCAATTGTCCCAAGAATCCCAAGGCAAGCATTGTCTGCTAGTTCAGCATAGGATGGATACACTTCACAAGTTGCAGGAAGAAAGGATGAAAGCGAAAGAAAAATTCACACTCCACCAAAACTGTATCAAGAGATTATTCGACAAGAAGTCTGAATGGAATACTAACTTCGATGTGGGTGACTTAGCTTTGAAATGGGATAAGCCCCATGAAGACAAAGGAAAACATATGAAGTTCTAATCCCTATGGATTGGTCCATACACTGTCTAGGAAAATATTGGTCCACACACGTACCGTATGCAATCACTTGACGAGAGGATTCAAAACCTTCCTGTCAATGACCAAGAATTAAATCACTACTTTCAATAAGTCGGGTTCGTGCCATGCACCATGTACATAGTCTGTTTACTGCTTGTTGTCTTTTTCATTTTCTTTGCTTTGTTTTGTTTGCTTAATATCATGCTATTTTTTGTTTTGTTAATAAGTGCTACCCTCTACTGAGTTTTGACTTTTGAATGAGTATATGGCTAAGATCCAAAGAGTCTTGTGACACTGCAGCACTTGTTCAGCCCTGTGTATGTCTTCTCTATGCTTGGTTTTAACATTTGGTTAATGAATTCTCGACGAAAAATATGAGCCGTATGTAAGGGGATCTTTGGTCCAACCATGAACCTGTGTCCACACTGGGAAACCCCATTCCCCTACTTAGTCTTCTGGTCTGTGTGTTCAAGTTCATCTAACTAGTAGAAACAGAGAAGGCAAACATCTAAACGAGAAAACCTAAATTAGAGGTCTTACATGCTTCTCTGAAGGAACAACCTCTTTTACTCTCAATAAGTTGGGATCCCTCTTCCGACCCAAAAATAAATAAGTGCCTATGCACAATCCTGTTTTAAAAAATACAAAGGCGAAAGAAGAGAAAGGATTCTTGCACAAAGAGGTGAAGCATGCAACTCCACCAGGGTAGTGACCAGGCTCACTGGAAGTGGAGCAATACATGTGTTCTTGTGTGAATCCATCGAGGTATTGTCTAGGCTTGCTGGCAACAGAGCAACATGAGAGATGAAAACTTATACTGTGATAATTTTAAACTCGCAAGCCAAACTACCCTTCCCGATTTCAAAACGCTACGATCAGGTTGAAACTTGTTGTGTGTTCAACTGAGTTGGAAAAAGGTGAACCATGTTTGTTCATGGGGTAAGTGGGGAAACCGAATTAACCCACACAATGATTCAATACTCCCTGATAGACCAAGGCCTTGTGTTGTCAATGGACCGAAACATAGAAGATGGTATTTAACCACTATGTCGCCAAGTGTTGTAGTGGCGGCAACGCCCTCCAATTTTTTGGCCTACATCCAATTTTGGAACTTTCCTTGGTTTTTCCTTGGTGATTACAAACACTTGGTCTCATCCCATGAGTTCATGTCGAGTCTTTAAACCCTTTTTTCTTGACCATTCACCGGTCATCTTTTATTATGTTGGTTTCAATGTCATGCTTGCAGTCTTGTTCTGGCTATGTTCAAAGTTTGTCTTCGTGTGTACAAGTTGTGTTCACTATGTAAGGATTTGTCGCACTCACACAAGAAGTTATATGAAATGTCATGCAAGTGTCATCACAATCATTCAACGATCTATCTCAATTGTCTCACTTGTTGTTTGCACCCATTAGTCAGTCACATTGAGCATGTTGTCTGGTTTGTTTGAGGAGTCTTATCCTTGAGTCATGTTGAGTGTGTGTTCACAAGGTCATGTAGACATGAGTTCAATTGCTCACACACTTAACAATTTTTCCGAAGATCTATCGATCGGACCACCCTCCATTAGCTAGACCTTCACTAAGCTACACTGCATAATCTCAACCCTCAGTGACCAAGCGTTGTTGCCCAGAATTGTGCAAAGCTTGAGGCTACCTCCCAAGCAGTCTGCACTGCACAATCCTAGAATCAACATGGCTGACTATCACCCAGAAAAATGCAGAAGTTCCCCAAGAAGCTATATCAATCTGCGCTTCCCGCAAGACTATCAATTAAGCCTCTTGTTGGTCAACCGGAGAATTTGACTTGGAAGTGACCCCAGGCTTCACTCCAAAAAATTGTGCAGAAGTTATCATCCTGCCCGCTTGCACTAACTGAAGAAATTGTGCAGAAAAGAGGGATAGGCACCCGCTGCCTGTCACTGCACTGTCTCTGGAAATTATACAGTTTTGTTAGGGAGTCCCCATGTTGGCCAGCTTACCACTCCTGAAAATTTCATAGTTTTCTTAGACTGTCCACTAGCTTCCCGACACCCCACTCAGCCCGAAAACTATGTAGACATGTCTTGCATGACTGCCTCCTAGATTTGCATAGTTTTGGCTAGCAAGCTTCCTGCATCCTAATCCTAGCCTCCTCTAAAAATCTGTGTAGTTTTGACTGCAAGTGCCTTTTGCTACCCGCACTACCTTCCTCGAAAAAATTGCGTAGTTCTACCTCCCAGCTGAGCTAGATTCAGCAGATGTCACTCCTTTCCTAGATTGCTCAACCCAACCTCTCAGTGACCTCTGCATAGTTTTCTTGACAGTGTCTCGAAGCGTCACATGCCGGCATGATATATGCTCTTCGTAGTTTCAAAAGCCTTGTCCTCTCTCCTGGTCACCTCCACTCAAAAGCGAAAGATGATGCATCATGGTAGACTGGGGATTTCTAGATTTGATGTCGTCTCATCATGAGTGATTGCAGATACAAGTACATGGATGAGACATGCCCCGACGATGAATGGGATGAACAAGGAGCGCATGCTAGGAGACTTGTTCGCGAATGGCTGAACACATGAAGCATGCCAAATACCAGCGAAGGGGATACATGCACATGCAACATCAAGCGAACTCCAAGACCATCGAAGGACCCACACACCTATTCATGCAGAGGTGAAGCTATGATACATTAAGAGCACACTCATCATTCAGCAGCACTGCAACTCAAGATGGACACCACCATCAACATGAACAAACCGATATTTTCATGTCGATTCATGTCATGAGTTGTCTCAACCACATCACTATTGTGGGCCATATTATTGTTATCAATGTAATGTAGCATGGAAGTCCAAGAGATCCACATACGAAGTTGAAGATTCATGTCAGTTGAAGAGTCATGTAAGTCAAACATTCATGAGGAAATTCGAAGAGTCACAAGGGTCAAGTTCATCCTTGGCTAATATATACCCCTCATTTGTACTTGCAAAAGACTTTTTGAAGTTGGCTCCTCCCACATAACCTTGAGAGTTTGTAGTCTTTTCTTTGAGGAGCAAGCAATGGCTCCAACGCCCCACTATCAGGGTTAGTGATGTATGTTGTACGGATGTGTCTTGGAACTTTCGCTTAATTCAGAAGTCTATTAACATGCTAGCACATTTTCACATATGTATTGTATTCGTTTGTAACATTATTCTTTGGACGCTTGTAATGCATGTTTCTTTAACCTGTACTAAGATAGTTGAACTATTTTGGTTGTTTTAGTGTATATGCTATTGGAAATGTGTTGTATCAGTTGTTAACGTTGTCTCGCCCGAGTGGACTACTCTCTTGAACACTTGACAGGTTCATCCTTATAAACTTTTTATAACGACTATCGCACTTGTGTGGACTATTCTGCTGGGTGTTGTACGTGCTATCTGTTCACTTTGTGTTTGTGACTGTCGCATTCATGTGGAGAACTCCGCCGAAAGATGCACATGTCCTATTGTGTTGTGTGTTTCTAACTGAGTTGGGACTATTCCCTTTCGACTTGAGACTCACTCTTACCCTCTCCCTCTTAGTGAAAGAACTTAGACACGAGTTACACTAAGCACTCTCCAGGCACACGAACCTTGTTGTTTGAAGACTAAGTATACCACTCTCATGTGTTAACAAGTAAGAGATAAGGCATATGTTTAAGATAATTGCAACAATGTCATCATTCTAAATGGGACTCCTATAGTAAATGGTGCGAGGTCTAGTTGGGGCTTCATACCGGGGTGATCCCCTGAATGTTGGCAGGTCCAGCACCGTCAAGAGAACAACAACATAATTCTTCACAAATTGTCTTTCTACTCCGAATCAAAATTCACAACATATATGAATTTTGAGGGCTTCAATTCTAAAAATTTTGAAATTTTAAAGCTACATTTGTCTCAAAAGAGTAACCCATCTTCATGCATTCCCCCAAAGTAGTTTCTTTCTTCTTATTGTGCATCAATTGCAAGACTGATATGATTGAATGTTGTTGAGCATATATAGACTGTAATTTTGTTCCTTGTTTTTCAGATTGAATAAAATATGATTTTTCCTTCAGAAAGAATCTCTTATACTTACGTCTAGGATCATTTGTGCTTATTTTTTCCCGTATTTATGGTGATAGGCATATTTATTTTGAAATAGGGCTTCCAAAATTTTAATTTAAATGTCAATGATTATTTGGTGGATGGTGGGTGGTATGGATTTCACTTAATGGAATATTCTAGAATATTCTTAAAATGTCATATGATCCTGTGTCATATGAATGTGAGTGATGGTTTTTTGGCATGTGGTATAGTAAGGGTATTAGCTGATGGTATTGTAAGAAAGCCTATGGTAAAGGGGAGATTGTAACAAAGTTTGTTTAAAGTAGAATGAATCTCCATGATAAATTGTAAGAAATCTTGTTTAAAGTGGAATGAATCTCCATGGTAAAGGGGAGATTGTAACAAAATCAGTTTAAAGTGGAATGAATCTCCATGATAAAGGGAAGATATATGGATATCTATTGAAGTATCTCAAGCTAGTTGCCCATCATTTATTCCACTAAAATTTTTGGCTCGCTATAAATTAAGATTATATCTAACATTATTCCTTTAAAGTGGAATGAATCTCCATGATAAAGGGAAGATATATGGATATCTATTGAAGTATCTCAAGCTAGTTGCCCATCATTTATTCCACTAAAATTTTTGGCTCGCTATAAATTAAGATTATATCTAACATTATTCCTTTCAATAATCATCTACCTCATCTAAGGTACCAAATCACCATCAATTTCTTTCTATTTTTGAGAATCTAAGCAACATAAGAACCCTATAAAGAAGAAAGAGGGGAAGAAATAAGAAAGAAAAAACCTAATAAAAAGGAAAGTCTAAAATAAATGAATATTTGCATCTTATTAATAATTTTGTTACATATTTTTTAAATGTTTATATACTAATATAGGATTAATATATTTTTTAATTATAATTATATATTTTAATGTATATTATTATATTATTATTATTAATATAAAATTATAATTGAGTTGATTTTAATTATTATTTTTGTAATATAAAATTTATTTATAATTAATAATAATTTAAAATAAAATTATAATTTGGTTAAGTTTTTAATTATTATTATTATTAATTATTTCAAGCCTTTAAAATTATTTAAATATATTTTAAAATAAATAAGGTATTTTGATATAACTTTTTTTAACCTTTTATTTATATAACTCTGTTATTTACTTTATTTCTGGTTTATTTATTATCATTTTATTTCTTATCTATCTTTAGCATCATTCGTGCTTATTTTTTCTTCAGTATCTAAAGCAAGCAAGGCAACGAGCTTCACATCTGTGCTTATTTTTCCCTAGTGCTTCACCCATATTGTTTATAAAGAGAAATCACAAATATGTTATGTGTATTGCTTCAATTAATACGGATGCACAGGCTCTCTGGAAGTCAGAAGGGAAACATCATGCTCCACCACTGCAAGTTTTCCAATCCATGTAAAAAATCTTGACAACTCCATCCTGCTTTTCTCACAGAATTTGAGATCAAATTTGAATAACAAGTCGTCTCAAATTGCTTTTCCGAAGGACAGGATGAGGTGGGAACCACCATTGCTGCATTCCCCTTCCTTAACTAACTCAAAATTAGAATCTTAGAATCTGTTTCAAGAAAAACAAAATAAGGTCTGAGTAGAGATGCGCAGAGAGAAATGGATCTATTTGCCGCCAAATTAGTCCAAAATGCAATCCACCTTGGAGATTTTGAAGGCTAAGGGAAGGTTGGAGCTGCTGCTAAAGTAGTAAGAATCGTTCTATGGAATTGGAAATTGCATTTAAAAGAATCTCGCAATAGAAGTGGACAGTGCATTTAAAGTTGGGGCAATTGTAGATATAGCTGCCTGTTAGTCACAAAGATGCTCCTCTCAAAAACTCAAAACTCGTGTTGTTGTAAACATCATCGCAACATTTAGCTACAAAATCCAGACTTCTTAAATGAGATATCTATAATTTATTTAAAGATATAAAATTTATATGCTTTCCTGGTAGCTGTTATGACAATAAAGATAGAATTTGTGAACTATGATTACTTAATGTTAAAGGTCGTCTTAATTGTCAGAGATGTGTGTTAGTTAACTTTTCTTGTTCCTTTAAATTAGATCGTAGTATCTTTTTTATGTTGGTTATGACAAGTTTTAAAAGTGAAAGATAGACTTTTCTACCCTTACTCGTAAGGAGTGGTATAAAAACTAAAAAACATGACCAATACAAAATTCTTCTGTATTTAATACCAAAAGAGTGTCACACATTCATATAGATGTAAATGATATTGAATATAATTCTTTTTTAAAGATAGAATAATAAATTATAATCATAAACACATTTGCAAAACACTACTCATGAGTAGATATAACTGTATTGTTCACATTTACATGCAATCAATTATAAAACATTTATATACAATTAACAACAAAGATTTATGTACAAGGAAGCATATAACCACTACTTTGTTACAATAGACTAAGATGTGGAAGAACTTTGACCTTCACAATTGTTGTTGATAGTAGCAGTTGTACTACCCAACAAATGTGTTAGATCTGATTGGAAGATTTATGTACAAGGAAGCATATAACCACTACTTTGTTACAATAGACTAAGATGTGGAAGAACTTTCACCTTCACAATTGTTGTTGATAGTAGCACTTGTACTACCCAACAAATGTGTTAGATCTGATTGGAATTTGGGAATGGAAGTAGTGCTCAAAAAAGTGTCTTTGATGTTTTGCAATGTGCCTAAAATGCCCATCATTGTAGGTCGTCCTTGAGGAGATTCATTTGTGCAAAGCAAACCCACATTTATCAGTGCACTGAGACAATTGAGATCTTTATCTTCTTCAATGCATCTATTAGTCCTGGTTAATAAACCCATGTCCACCACTTCTTGTACTCGGCTTGGAAAGCTATTACCCACCCATTTTTGCAAGTTCATTCCTTCCACAAACATGTCATGGGTGGGCTTTTTTCTAGTGAGAATTTCCAATAGCACTATTCCATAGCTATAAACATCACCTTTGGTTGTAACTTGTCCTCCCACTCCATATTCTGCATTCATAGATCCTCATCTTAAGTTTTTTAATTTAATTGAAAATGTTAAGTAAACATAAGAAAATCATAAGATTGCTTCATATGGGATATAGTTTAAATAATACCTGGAGGAATGTACCCCGTAGATCCTTTGAGTGCATTTGTGGAAGTGAGAGCTCCATCTTCATTATTTGCAAAACATATAGTAGCAATGCCAAAGTCTATTAAATATGTAGTCATATCTTCACCCAACAACACATTATTGGGTTTCAAATCACAATGAATCACTTGCACAAAGCAATGATGATGGAGATATGTCATGCCTTGGGCGATATCTATTGCTATATTCAACCTTTGAATCAAATTCAAACAGCTTTGTTCTCCATCATCGGGATATAACCACTTTTCTAGGCTTCCTTTTGGCATTAATGGAAATATCAAAGCTTTGATATGGAGATCTGAATAGCAAGTTATGACCCGAATCAAATTCCGGTGTCTAACTCTACCCAAAACTTTGCATTCTCTATCAAAACTCTTTTGAGCCCCTTCATTTTGTAGATTGAGAAGCTTAACAGCAACCATTGTGCCGTCATTCAAAATCCCTTTGTACACTTTTCCAAAACTACCAATTCCTAACAAGTTTGCATCACTAAATTCATTTGTTGCAATGACGAGCTCTGCATAGGAGATTCTTCGATGCCCCACATTTAATGATGGACCAGTCTCTCTCTGAATATTTCTCCTACAATTCTTTCTCCACAAGATTGCAAGAAATAAACACAATACAACAATTGCTACAACAACAACTGGTATGATAACTCTTTTGAGATTCAAAACACTTTTATGTTTATGAGCATAGCACGGTGGTAGATTTACCCAAGGTCCACATAGACCAAGATTTCCCATAAATGCTGTGGCGCCAATCTTTTTGAAAACTCCTTCTTTAGGGACTTCCCCTGACAACTTGTTAAAAGAAAAATTCAAGTGCTGGAGCATTGTGAGATTTGCTAGTGATATAGGTATTCCACCTGACAAATTGTTGGAGGAGAGATCTAGGTCTTGAAGACTTAGAAGTTCACTGATTGACACTGGAATTGGACCTTCAAGTGCATTGTAAGAAAGATTCAGATATGCTACTTCTTTGCAGCTTCCGACGATACTTGGAATGTGGCCAGTTATTTGATTTGCCAAAATATCTATGGCTTGAAGCTTATCGAACTTTCCTAGTTCTAAAGGTACATGGCCACTTAATAAATTGTTTGACAAGTTGAAATAGAAGGCTAAATTTGCAAGGCCTGCAAGCTCTTCAGGAATGTGCCCACTAAGCTTGTTGTATGATAGATCTAGCAGTAGTAAGTTCACACATTTCCCTAAACTTGCAGGTATGTCTCATGATAACTGGTTATGATTAAGATCTAAATATCTTAATTGTTGGAGGTTAGCCATAGAATCAGGGATTTTTCCAGACAAATTATTTCCAAAAATAGATAAGAGACCTAAACCCTTTAGCTGCCCAACTTCCATTGGGATGTTCCCTTGTAAATTATTGGAATCCATATATAACCTCTCCAACTTCTGAAGCATACTAACTGAAAATGGGATTGACCCGGTAAAAGAATTAGCTTCTAAACTAAGCAATGTTAAGCTACTTAAATTTCCAATAGCAGGAGGTATTTCTCCACCTAATTCGTTGCTACCCAAGCTTAAGTAGTGGAGTTTTGTAGAGAGGTGGCCTATAGAAAACGGCAATTGCCCAGTGAAGTTATTATAAGATAAGTCTATTTTTTGTAGATCGGAAAAGTTACTAAGAGCAGTAAGAATGGGGCATGTCGTGGTGTTGCCGCTAATCAAGTGATTTTGGAACAAGTTAAGCTCCCGGAGATGTGTCAATTTACCCAGCTCCATAGGCACTATTCCGCTGAGCTGATTCTGTGATAAGTCAATCCATTGCAACTTGGTACATTTGAAGAGGGATGAAGGAACGCTGCCACTTAGCTGATTAGCACCCAGATAGAGTTCCTTTAACTGGGCGGTCTTCTTGGTACACAACTCCAACGGAATGTGACCAACTAATTGGTTATCATCTATACCCAATACTTCAAGATTGGTGCAGTTGGACAACGAAGACGGAATGCGTCCCGTCAGATGGTTAAGCGCCAGATCAAGAACGATGAGCTGGCTTAGCATACCCAATTCGGAAGGGACACTGCCGTGAAGGTTGTTGTTAGGCAGATATAAGTACTGCAAAGAGGATATGTTTCCCAAGCAGTGCGGGATTGTTCCCATCAAATTGTTTTCCCAGAAGTTTATGGATACTAGGTTGGGGAGAACACATAGTTGTGGGGGAATGTTTCCTGTCAGATTGTTATAGGAGAGAGTCAAGTTCCGCAAACTGCGGCAGCTACCGAGAGTGGGCGGAATGGAACCCTGGAGTTGATTCTGAGACAGGCGAAGCATCTTTAAGCGAGAGAGGGTTCCCAATTGATAGGGAATTTGACCGTGGAAACTGTTATTGCGAAGGCTGAGTACTCTAAGAAAGGAGAGATTGGCGAGAAGGGGAGAGATTGTACCTTGTAATCCCATGCTTGGAAGATTGAGGGAAACGACTCTCTGCCTGCGCCTGCTGCATATGATGCCCGTCCAGTGGCAGAATGAAACATTTGACATCCAAGACGTGGCTAAGGAGTGGGAGGGATCATATGTGATTGCAGACTTGAATGCAAGCAGAGCGTGTTGATCGGAAGCATTGGTGAGACGAGGAGGATGGTGAGGGAAATGGGCGATGGTTGTGGAAAAGACAAAAGGAGGATTGAGAAAGAGAATGAAAGAAAGGGCGGCGAGGAGAAGCATTCTGGTAATCTGCATCTCTTGCGTGACAGAAAGAATGGTTTCTGAGTTGGGTAATGTAGTAGCTATATAGCTGCTGCTGCATTGAGTGAAGAGAATCACAAGAATCTTTTCGAGATGTTCCGGTGGGTTAATTTTCCGAAAAGAAGACCGCAGTTACATAAATTAAGGCCAAAATTTGAAGTTAGAGACATTTCAATAAAGCTTTCTTCTATTTGAAGTTTGAATAAATTGGACGATGATGTTTTACTTTTACCGTAAAACGAGGGAAGGAATACGGCATCTGCACTCCATAAAAATCAATTAAAAGTCTATATTACTTAAAAGGTTAAAGTAAATATTACTTCAATTTACGGCAAAATAAATTGAAAAAAATGTAACACACCCTAAAATAAATAAAAAAGGTCCATAAATCTTTCTCCTTGCCTCTCAATAAACGAAAGTAAAATGTCCATCCAATTAATAAAAAATCTAACACACCCTAAAATAAATAAATAAAGGTCTATAAAATTAATCATTCAGTAAACGAAAGTCCATCCAATTAATAAAAAATCTTTCTTTCTCCTTATCATTTGGTGACGAAATGCCTTCTTTTAACGAAATAAAAGTAACGAATTACCCTTTTTTTTATCACATTCCGTTATGGAAATTGCTATATAAGTTTAAATGTTGTATTTAAATAAATTAAAAAATATTAAAAAAAATCATATATAGAAGTTTGATTATAGAAATGATAATACGGCTTTATAAAAAATCTGTATGATTCTATTAAAAAAATGTATATTTTCTTAAGAAAACACATAAATGAGCACATTTACATTTCTTTCTAATTTTATTAAGATAATAAGACAAACGTAATTTAGGCCAAAAGGACTGTTTTAGTTATTTATTTCAAGTTTTTTTGGTTTGGGTATTCAATAATGGTATGTGTTTTTGTATTCTTCCATTAACTATTTAATAATAGTTATTTCATGTAATATTTATGGTAATAAGCAAGCTTAGTTTATAATTAGAATGAAAAGTATTATATTTTTTATGCTTAATTTATAATTAAAATAGAAATTCATTCTTATTCTTGGAAATGTTTCATTCCTTAATTCCTTATTCATTCCTTATAAATGAGCACATTTACATTTCTTTCTGATTTTATTAAGATAATAAGACAAAGTAAAACGTAATTTAGGCCAAAAGGACCGTTTTAGTTATTTATTTTAAGTTTTTTTGGTTTGGGTATTCAATAATGGTATGTGTTTTTGTATTCTTCCATTAATTAATAGTTTTGGTTTAATAATAGTTATTTCTTGTAATATTTATGGTAATAAACAAGCTTATTTTATAATTAGAATGAAAAGTATTATGTTTTTTATGCTTAATTTATAATTAAAATAGAAATTCATTCCTTATTCTTGGAAATGTTTAGAGAAAAATTAAGATCTAAACACTCTAACCCTCTGACCTTTTGACAATGTTAAAACTCAAATACACTAAGAAAACTTTCCTATGATAAAGTGAAATATTTAGTTTCTAATAAAATTTTCCTCTAATAAAATGAAATATTAGAATATTTAGTTTCTAATAGGGAGTTTCCAATAGGTGGCTAATGATTATGATTGATTATAGGTATTTCACATACGTGCATTAGCCATAAATTACAATCAAATTCTTTAATGTTTAACAATATTCCAACATGTCTATTTTATATTTAAAATAATGATTTAAAATCTAAAAAGAGAGATAAAATGATAGAAAGAATCTCTACTGTGTGAATCGGGCCTTTACATCCATGGTAGGAGGATTTCAATGTGTTTTTAGAAATGGGTCATTATAACCCCCATCTCTAATGTAATAGTTGGAAATTTTACTTAATAAATTATGTTTTCCCATACATATTTGATATTAGGTTTATTGCATATTCTTCTTAGAGTATTTGTCATCATATGATGAAGGGGAGAATTGTTCCTTAGCTGGAAAGATGAAGAAAGAGAAGGGGGGATCCATCCCATTCCAAATCAGATTCCAATCAGGGCAGCAAGAAGAAGGACATGTCGAAGATTAAATGTTTTCACTGTCATGAGTTGGGACACTATGCCACAAAGTGTCCGCACAAGAAGGCCGGTAAGAAGCCCTTAGGAGGAGCGGCAGGTGAAGCTCTTGCTTCATAATTTGAACTGGATTTCACCCTTATCACTTGCATGGTGACATCAGTGATGGGTAGTATGTGGTACCTAGATAGTGGAGCCTCATTCCATATGACCGGAAACAAAGAGTTCTTCAATGACTTGGAGAAGAAGGACCTCCATATGGACATCGAGATGGGAGATGATGGGAGGTATGGTGCGACCAACATCGGTATTGTTACCTTTTAGAGGGAGTTTGGTACTCCTCTCACATTAAAAGATGTCATGTATGTTTCGGGTTTGAAGAAGAATTTGGTTTCATTTTCCATATTGGAGGACCATGGCTACGATGTTATATTTAGCAAGGGAAAGGATTTCCTTCATCATATAGCCTCAGGCCAGGAGAAGCAGATCAAGGTTTGGGTGAAGAACATGTACAAATTGGATGTAGAAGACTGCGTTGCTTTGAGCACTAAAGTAGAGAAGGTGCAGAGTCAAGACATCAGTGAGTAGTGGCATAAAATATTAGGTCACTCACACCATTGAGCTATGTTATTCTGTCGGAATAATATGTTGGCACTTAGATCAAGTTTCAAAAATAGAGGGTTTTATTTCTGGGAAAATATTATATAGTAATCAACAACCACAACTATAAATCATAGGTATGGTCATTATGCTTCATAAGCTCTTGTCCAGTTATAGTGAACAATGTTAAAAAGAGCCTCATAGCACTTGAGGGAGCCCCCTCTGGTTCGAGGTCCAACTTGAACCTAAAGTTTGGACATGTTGGTTTCTTAACGTAGTTTCACAGCCAAGAACTTCGTTCGAGAAAAAGATACAACATTTTGTGCCATTATCAGGGAGCGAAGTAATGAAGAAATCTTTCCCTGGAGAACGATCAAGACTATATCTACTCTTTGCTAGTAAACAAGGAGTAGGCATTTGATATTGTTTGCAATTCCTTCACCTGACGATTCCATTTTGTTTATATGGCGATTCCAATGGGTTATCAATTCCACTAGTTCTAGAGGTCATATGCCTTTACTGATGTACTTATGCAAGGCCCAGTGATGGTTGCAGTGATTGTGAAAATTCATACCCCAAGGAACCCCTACTGCAGAAAAACTAAATCTAATTCACCTACTTGATTTTAATATACATTATCAAGTTATTCTTTGAATACTGAAGAAAATTACTTCTGAAGCCTAAACTACTTTAAATATTTGATTAAATGAAATAGAAAACTGAGCAAAGAACAAGATACATAAGACACAGTTATTTTTGGACAAAATAGTCCTTGGAAAAACCCAATGCAGGAAACCTGGTGCAACAAATCCGAGGATTTTATATTATTAAGTAATAATTCTGAATACAAATGTTGGATTCCCTCCCAACAATCCAGTGATATAGACAATACAATGGCAGAAAAACAGATTAAGTTTTACCTCACTTCACCTGGCAGATTCAATTTGATCCGACAACAAGAATGGCTAACCTTGGCTACTTCTGCATTGGCCCTGCGTAGGCCCTGTGTCAGCCTTACACGCTCTACATCAGCTCTGCGCTGTCTCTTTTGCCTACTGCGTCAACCTTCCCGGTTGTTCCAACTTTCTGCGTGGAGGGCAACTTCTGCTTCTACGATGGCCCTTTTGGCTCTGCGTAAGGCCTACGTGGGCCTGGATTGGCACAACGTCAGTCCTCTTAAGTGCTTTGCTGCCTTTAGTATCTTCTCTCTACCTCTCTTTTAGTACTGTTGAACTATCCCTGCCCCTCTGCTGCAACTGATTTCTCAGGTCGAATTCTTAGCTTCCTAGCCCAAGAAATCGAACTCCAGATCAATTTGTTCTCTCTGTGTGTTTCTAAATGAACCCCAAGCCTCCTTATTATAATTTTCTCGTTGAGACCTCAACGACCGAGATTAAGTCTCTAATCAATGGCTAAGATTAAAACTTGACTTGATCTACCTTCTAAATCATTCTTACCCATACTTTGATTAATACCCTTTAATATTTTAATTTTCCTAAGTTTAGACTTAGGAACCCCATTAAAAATATTAATTATTTTAATAAAATACAATCTCGGTTGAATTTTACCAAACTGTTTCTAGGTTATTTAGAACTCATGTTCCTTAGCCTCTGCACCAATTTTCAAGTCTAGAACAGTTCCGATGCTACCAAAAACTAAGACTCCTTCTTAGCGAGGAAAGTGCTCTAGAAATGATGTCCAACTGCATGTTGCTCTGTCTCTGAAGCACCTTCTTTTCGTAATGTTTCTTTCACCAACATTGTCATGTTGTTGCTACTATACTGCTGCCGATGACACTGCCACTGCCACTACTGCATCTATATTACAAATCCCTCTCAAATGTTGCATCTTCTATGTTGCATCTGCTATGCTGCTAAGACTTCATTCATACTGCAACTCAGTTGCTGAGAGGAGAAACTGAAAACCATACAAAATTAACTAAATTTAATTATGTTTAGCATAATAGCATGAATGTTGGAATCTAACAGCTCTAGTCTCTAACCCTCTGAATCTTCTGCAGTGTTGTTGATGTTGGGTGTGGAGGATGATTATCTTCTGTATTCAAAGGTATCGCCACATTGGACCCTAGTTCGAAATGGGGTGGCAACGCCCCCCATAAAATATTTATTATAGGGGGGGTCCAAGGGGGGTAGCTGCGACCTTTTGGGAGGCCCCCCCTGGCGGGGGGATCGGGGGAAGCACCCCCGAAGCTAAGAATAGATGTAAAATTTCCTTGTAAAATGTTGTAATTTTGTAGTCAATTTGGGCCATTCATTAGGTGGAGATCTGACGGTAGAAGTTATGTTTAATTTAGGGTTTTTTCCCCTAGAAGGCAACCCTCGCTATATATGAGGGAATTGTATTGCGTCTATATATATCTATATTTTGAGTGAGGAAGAGAGAGGAGATTGAGAGCGAAGAGGGAAAAAAGAAGGACTGGTTGTTTCTCCGTGGACGTAGCCCAAACTGGGTGAACCACGTATATCTGTGTCTCTCTTGTTTTATGTGTTTTCTGTGTTTATATTTTTGCAATATTTTATGTCTTCCATTGCTCTGTAATATATAATTTTCTAACAGTTGACTCCTGCACTGTGCCATCTGCACTGCTACCAACCTTTCTCTGTGCTGATTAGCTCCTGGTGTTAGGCTATTGTTTCTATCTCTCCAAACAATCCACTGCATCATCTGACACTAAACCCATCTCGCTACTGCTCAATCTCAGGCTCCCATAGCAAGGAATTGATCCAAGAGGTTGACTCCTTAAGGATCTTTCTCACATGTAGTCCTCTTGACTACAGCTCAATACCACCCCATTTCCCTCCTGGAGATGCCTGGGCACTCATGGAAAACTCATCTTCGTCAATTTTTGTTGGAGCAACCTTAGGATCATGTTTCTCATCCTTATCCTTTCGATTCAAAGGACACTGGGATGCAAAGTGGCCCATATCACCACATCTAAAACATTTCACCTTCGAAATGTCCTTCTTTAACTTATGCTTTTGTTGTCCCTTTGATGCTAGAGTTGCGTTCTCCTCCTCCTCCTCCTTGGTCTTCATGCCACTCCCACTGTTGCCATTAAGGTTGACTTTTACTAGGTCCCTCCTTAATTCCTCCTGTTGAAGGGCTTCCCACATCTCCTCCCATGAAGTTAGTCTTTCCATACCCAATATGCTTTGGATGAAGACTGCCCATCCATTTGAGACTCCATTCAGGGTCATCCTTACCATCGTGGTATACTGAGGAGTAGACCCTACTGCAGCAAGCTGGTATCTGGTGTCCTAAAGACATTGAAGATAGGAGTTAACCCCTTGTCCCTTCTGCATTAATGTCCACTGCAACTTTTGTTCTAGGTACATATTTCATTGTTCAAAAAGCCTTGATACAATGAAGACAAAGCTTCCCACATATCTTGGGCTATATCTTTTCCATGCAAGTTTGAGACTCCATGATGTTGAACTCCATCAGGTATGAACCTCTTCACCTTCCCCTGCTCAGCCTTGTACTTCTTCTTCCGATCATTTGATGGCAGGGTTACCCCACTCACACACATAGTATGCATATAAATGCATAAACACATTAGTCCCAAGTATTTAACTCTCTGAGGAGTCAAATATTCATTTAAATACCTAATGATTAAGGCCCCTGTTTTAGTCACACACGGAATGATTCATAGACTTAACAAAGTCTAAACATTAACCCACCTTTTCCTTCTATCAGAAATTAATCACCCCGCTTAAATATCCTATCGGGACTTTTCACCTCCTCATAACCTTCATTATCCCTTTACCCACATATATATAACCTTTCCCTTCTCAAAAACTTGCTTATTATATATTTATCACATAAAAGCTTCTATTGGTGCTCTTTTCCTTTACAAACCATTTATAAATGAAAAACCCGCAAACATACCTTTCTACCTTGGTATGGTCTCTGCACACTTCCCGAGGTTACCTTTATCATAATCGGGCATTGGCTCCTCCACGGGTCACATTAATATATACTCCTTCTGCTTCCCCGATATGCGATTATATCACTTCCTGGAATACACTATCAGTGCTTAATTATTTACTATGCCATTTACAAAGGAAACATATGCAAAACAAACGAAAACCCCGCCAAAACACAAATCCAGACTTCAAATATCATAAGCCCGCACCTATAATTATCGTCGGGTCTGCCTCTTATTCCATCACCTTTTTGCTGCGCTGATCTCCATTATCCGACCCCTCCAATCTTCGATCGCCAATTATCGGCTATCGGCGCATCGCCTCATAGCAATATCGCAAGTCGAAGTATTAAAGGGTCAATGCTATAACACATAAAATCTCTGATGCAATCCTACTCTCGGACCTGATAGGATATTAAATCCACCATTATAAAACTTCGAGTCCTGTTATATCACTATATTGGAATTCGACAGTTCAACAAGTTTGGTTCCTCTCCACTGAAGCGATGTGATGCAGTAGTGTTTCGTCGATGCGACTTAATCTTGGTCGTTGATCTTAAAGATCCAATGGTTGCTGAGCAACCATATTTCACTTCTTCCTTTGATTTGTTTACTTAGATTTTACATTGTTTTCAGTGGTTGCGATGGTTCCTGGGTTTCTTCAAGGTTTCGGCCTTCTTGCTATTTTATTGTTGGAAATAATACTGAGAGGGAGGGGTGAATCAATATTATCAAGTCAATTATTCCTTTTCAAAAATGAATGATATACGCTACTTTAGTTAATTAAACCCGCGTATATACGCAACTATTCAGAAGGAAACCCGCGTATACAAAGCAAACTTTTAAGTTACTTTATCTTTCTGCTGATGATTGTTAATCTGTGTTTTAGAATCAAATAACCAGTAACCAGAAATAGTAAAAAAGAGCAGAAAGACAATCACACACAAGAACACAAGATATAAGGTGGAAACCCAATGTGGGTGAAAACGACCGGCTGCAATTCGTCTCTATCTTCTTTTTAAATTAGAAACTTCTTTTACAATGTACTGGTGCAGTCCTTTACCAATACGCAGGCTGCAACCTGTAGAGAGCTACAACCCTCTCTAGTTCTCCAGCTTCTCCTGGAAGGGAGCTACAACCCCCTTTAGCTCTTGTACTAGCCAAGATACTAGTACGTAGGTGCTGGCCTACAAAAGGCTACAACCTTCTCTTTCTTACAGGGACCACGTTTCATAAATTTTCAGACTGGATCCATGAACATCAATCAATCATCAACCATTCTCCTTTTTACCAATTAGATCTAAATCAAGTAGATACTTCTCAGACAGCTGTACCCAAAACACAGTACCAAAAACCACACACCAAAATCTGAACCCAGAACACAGCAGCAATAAACAGAAGCAGCTAGATCACAACTCAAAATATATATGCTATTTCAATAACCTGCAAGTGCATACGCTTCTGTGTGTGGAACAACCTGCGTATACGTTGTTTTCATTCACTGAACCATCGTGTATACGCGCCTTCGCTTCATTGAACCTGCGTACAGATCTATAAAGGATGATTCACTCTTTCAGATATTCAAACACTAATTAACCTAGATTATCAGTGTTATAGATCAAGCAAGCGCCGCATATAACAGACCAAAATCATACAAAGATACTATCATTCAAGCTTAAAGATTATGACCCATCAATAGAACTTATCCTTCTCTTGCGCTAAGGTTCCTCCTTCATTCAGATCCAGATCTGCACCATAACCCAATTACCAGTATTCCAGATCTACCACTTTATCAGATATTCAATATAAAAAATTTGTGCGGTTACTTGGTTTTCCTCGTTAACCAGTTGAATAAATAGAGAAATAGACAAAACAAATTAAAGGGAATAGAAAATTACCCTCCATGAATAATCCACTCAGATCGCCTTGCTGTTGTTTTCCGACTGCAAAAACTTCGATCACCTCCTCTTCATTAGTGAATTTCCTCCTCTCATTCCACCGATCCCTCTCATTCTTCATTCACCACGCATCCCTCACATAACCACCGATCCCTCACATTCTTCATTCATCATGCGTCGGTGAGTGTATAATAACTAGGGCATTCCTGAGTTTTATGATTGGTTTTTTGGACCGTTGTGTCCAAATTCACCTTTAACCAATCTTTTAATTACTAGTCATTAAACCTATTTTCTAAGCCATCTTTTAAGTCAGTATAACTATTTATAATTTTTTATATTGCTATAGTTTTTTTAACCTGCGTTTTTCAGTTTCTATGGGTGTGAATAAGAGTGATTTGATGAGACTAAATGCTAATGGTGCAAAGGCTCACCAGTATTATTGACTGTAATATATGTATAATAATAATCTAAAATATAACAATAAATTAATAAAACTTAAAACAACGATAATTGGAAAATTTAAATCTATTTAAAATTTATATTATATTTTTAAATATAT